>CAUYON010108463.1:0-96036 GCA_963573935.1 Arctocebus calabarensis
ACTTGCAATATGCTCCATAGGTGTGGTCCCCCTATTAATCCTCCCTCTATTGACCTGCCTCCTTTCCCCTCTCCCTCCCCTTTCCACCTTCATCCTAGGCTATAGTTGTGATTCATCTTTCATATGAAAGTGTGATTATAAATTGATTTCAAAAAAATAAAAAAAATTGATTTCATAGTAGTACTGAGTACATTGGATATTTTTTTTCCATTCCTGAGATACTTTTCTAAGAAGAATATTTTCCAGCTCCATCCATGTAAACATAAAAGGGGTAAAGTCTCCATTTTTTTAATGCTCCATAGTATTCCATGGCATACATATACCATAATTTATTAATCCATTCATGGGTCCATGGGCACTTGGGCTTTTTCCATGACTTGGCAATTATGAATTGAGCTGCAACGAACAATCTGGTGCAAATATCTTTGTTGCCAAATGATTTTTGGTCTTTTGGATATACACCTAGAAGAGGAATTGCAGGATCATACGGCAGGTCATTTAGATCCCTGAGTGTTGCCAAACTTTCTTATCTTAAAATGTTCCAAGCCTTTAGACAAAGTTTCATTTCTTTAACCAATTACAAATGAAAGAATCTTTAAACCCACCTGTAATCTGTAGCTTCTCCCACTCCTCCCCCCTGAGGTGTTCACCTTTTTTGGCCCAACCAATGTAAACCTCCCATGAATTAGCTGACAACTTTATGTGTAATCCCTGAAATGTATAAAACTAAACCTAATCACAGTGAATCCACTTATACTTCCTGAAAAACTAAATTATAAACCAATCACAGTGAGTCCAGTTATTCAAGGCATCTTTGGGTGTGGGTCTGGAGCATGGTCCTCAAATTTGTGTCAGTGTAAACCTCTTTAAATTATTTTACAGAGTTTGTCTTCTTTTCCCTTGACAATAAATAAGGGCCATGCTCAGGCTTATGTTGACAATGTGTCATGACCAAGGACTATGATTAATTCAATTCTGATCATTCAATACCTTAAATGGAAGAGAGAGGGAGAGAGAGGAGTCATTGGAGCCAGGCTTCCTTCCTTTCAACCTCTGTCTTGCCTTCCTTCAGCTTTGTCTTTAATCATTCATCTAGTTACTGGATGTCTACTGTGTACCATGCCCTAGGCTGGGTGCTGGGAGCACTAGGATGAATCAGACACAATCCTGCCTGAAAGAGTCAATGTCTGATGCAGAAGTCTGACAATTCCCAGAAGGTATACAAAGTGCTCTGACAGATGTAAAGCAACAAGTTGCAGGAGTGCTCAGAGAAGGACTGGGATACTTAGTAAGATTGTGAAGCTTTCTGCTTTGATTAATTAGCAAGAAGAAAATGTAGATGGGGGTACAAAGGCTATAAGGATGAAAAAGACAGGTTTGCCCTTGAAGCACCTATATCTTGAAGTGAGTGACAAGAAATGAAAGCACAGCAACACAGATTTGGGGCTGTGACAGAGGGATGTTCAGGCCTAAGGACGCACACAGGAAGTCGTTGTGCTGAACCTGAGGTGCCACAAAGGCTTCCTGGAGGATATGAAATGCATACAGGCAAAAAGGGAAGGATGATTGGACTTAACTGAGGAAAGTCTGTACCAGGGAGAAAGGGAATTAAGTGCAAAGGAAGAAAGAGAATTACATGCAAAGGCCTATGTCAAGAAAAAAGAACTTGGCATACTGGACACGCTCAGAGGGCCTTGGTGTGGTCAGGCCTGGAGAATAGATGAAGGGAGGTAAAACTAATGGAACAAGAAGGAGCCAGATTCCGCTAAGGAGCATGCAAACTACCCTGACGGCTATGAGGTACCTCTGAAGGCGATGGTGATGTGATATGTCTAAGAGGTTTAGGGGTAGAGTCCAGGTTAGGGTTTGCAATAAAGGAGAGAAGGCCAGTCAAGGGATCAAGGAAAGGCTTTATTAGAAGAGAAAGAGCAGAGTGGAGTCTGCAGCTCATAGTTTTAAAAGACTTTTATTGGTGTAGTTAGAATTCAGGTGGGGGCTATGAGAGATGAAGGAAGTCGTCTTTGTTTCTGCAAAGTGAATGATGCTGTGTCAGGGACTGATCTTAGAATTAATCCCTTCCACAAAGGTGTTAATCTTGCACAAGGACCTTATCTCTAGTGTCAGCCAGGACCAGGGTAGGAGACTGCTTGCTTGTTCTGATGTGTCCCAGAAACACTGTCCTTGAAGCATTCCACAAGTGTGGGGAGAGGTTTACTATAACCATGTCATTTGGTCTCTGACCTGCTTTCTGTCACTAGCTGTCCTGCCAAGCTATCTTCTTATCGGGGTCAAGAGGATTTACAGGGGGTAGGGGAAAGGGGTTTGTGATCATGCAGTTTGGTTTCTGGAGTGCTTTCTATCACTAGATGTCTCCCCAAATGGTCATACTCTTATTAGGGTCATGAGGATTTCTTCCCTCTTCCCCTTATGAAGACATCCCTGGCAATAGAGTAGTACAGAGGAGGTTACTGCAACTGTTGGGTAAAGAGACAGTGGTACCTGAACTGTAGAGAGGAACAGGGTACAGGGGCTGAGAACCCGATGGTCAGTACCACTCTATAGGCTGGGCTAAAACATGACTGCTCATGCTGGGCAGGCAAATGACCTCACACACCACTGTTCTCTTGTCCTGGCATGCACCTCCTTGGAGCAAGCTTTACATTCTAAAATCTCTTAGAACTGAGGGGTTTTTTCAACTTCTGTAAGACGATGGTTAATAACTTTTGCAAGACAGAGGAATCCAAGATTTTGGTAGCTAAACAGTAGTAAGTAGATTGTGAACGAAGACTTATGGGGACAGAGGCAGGAGGAGGTAGATTTCACAGCTTTGTTATATAAAAAGAGGTCTGGACCCCTGAATGCAACAACCCCCTACTGAACCCTACTAACCCCAGCCCAAGAATTCCAAGAATGCTGCAGAACTTGGTCTACTGCTGAGAAGTAGAAGGAAACAGTTTATTGTGCAGCTACTATATAATAATAATAAACTTCAGCACATTAACTATACTCCAAGGGAATACTTCTGTCCCTATTTTACAAATGAGAAAGCTAAGACCCAAAGACTCTGAACTGAGATTTAATCCTGGTGCTGCCTATGCCCATACAATATTGTGAATTCTTCAGAATGATACTCTGACTAGTTCTTTTAGAGTTTATTTTTAGAATCACTCTTGGACAGTTAAGAATATCTTGTATTAGTTATATGTTGTGCATAGTAAATTACTACAACATTTAGCAGCTTCAAACATCAAACATTCATTATCTTAGCATTTCCACAGGTCAGAAATCTATTTAGTCAGGTTCCTCTGAATAAAGTTCTCTCATGAAGCTGCAGTCAAGGCACTGGGCAGGACTGCAGTCTCATAAGAAGGCTCAGCTGGGATGGGGAAGATCTGCTTCCAAGTTCACTCACATGGTTGTTGACAGGCCTCAGCCTCTCACCAAGTCTTTCTATACAGGGCTATCTCAAAACATGGCAGCTGGCTTCCCCTAGGGAGGAGAGACAGAGAGAGGAAGAAGGAGAGGGAGAGAGAGAGAGAGAACATGAATAGGAACTCAAAACAGAAGCCACAGTCTTTTTATAACCTAATCTTGGAGGGAACATCTCACCACTTCTACTGTATTCTGTTTGTGAGAAACAAGTCAGTAAGTCCACCCGACACTTAAGAGAAAGGAGTGTGAATACAAGTTGGCTGGGATACTTGGGGGCCATCTAGAGGTGGCCCATCTCAATCTAAACAGTTTTAATAGCCAGGCTATCCTGGCTTCTCCCAAAGTGGAAAGTTGTTTTCTCTGTTATCCAGGTGCTGGAGGATTTGGGAGCCTACAAAGACACTTAGGGGGCCTGCTGTGCCCAATCCTTTTTCCCTAGGCGTAGTCTTCTTTGTAAAGGCCAGTGTGCTGAATCTCTTTAGGGCCCCAAAGGGAGGGGGACATTCTCAAATTGTGACCACTGATCCCTATTCCCCTTGACCTTGACATTGATGTGATGTTTCCTGGAAAGGAGGGGAAACAATGGGCATCCCCCACTGTATCTCTCACCCTGTCAGCCAGACTGGGTTGGGGTCAGGTAAGGAACCATCAGCATGAACATCTACTTTAAATTTCCCTTGGCTTACGACCTTCTTTCCTCAAATTTTCTTTTCTTGCTTCCCGATCATGCCCATAACCCCCATAATTGTTCCCAGAACAAGTGCCTCAGGAGCTTCTTGATGGAGGTAGGAGGGAAAGACAGGAAAGACAGCAAATGTGAATGTGGGTAAGCACTGCCACTTAAGGCAGTTCAAATCATTCTCTGTACTTGGCCACTATGCTGTGCTGGTGCAGGACATCAGAGACAGATGAGATACAGGTACTTGACCTGGGGGGGGGAGGGGGCTCCCAGTTTCAGGAGGCAGACAGACAATGCCGAAACATTAGAATAAGTGCCTTAAGTACTTTCGCCGCCCACCATGGCTATCCTCATTCATAAAGCTCATCTTCTGCCTGGACTATTACAGTAGCTCCCAAGCTGGTTTTTCACCGTATATCCATCCACTCTGCTACTGAGAGATCTTTCTGGAATCCAAATCTGACAAAGTCACTACCTTGGTTAAACACCTCCCCAGTGCTCTTGAGGAAAGGCCAAGCTCTTTAGTTGGTCCCCAAGCCTCTAGCTTCATCCCTCCAGCTCCCTTACCCCTCTGCACAGCTCCAGGGACACCATAGGTTGTGTAGGTTCCCACCCAGGTAACCATACAGTCCCCTTGCCTCAGGGGGCTAATTCACATGGCCACATCCACTTAGAAACATCTCCAGAGTGCCCTTCCCAGTCTGGGAAATTAGCCTCAAAGCCTCTAGAAACATTTCCCTTACATCTTCTGGATCCCTAAAAAAATCGAGCGCTTTTTATGTAGACTCTGCCTGGTGCCTGGCACAGAGAGGGATTGGGTCGGTATATGACTGTGGGAAGGACCTAAAGACAATTCTGGGAGCGCAGACGCAGGCACCTGAACCAGGTGCTTTCAATTTTCCCAAGGAAGCACAGATAACAGAATCACCCTTCCTGACTCTGCTCTGGCCCCGCCTGCTCCCTTCTCTCCTCGCTCAGACTCGCAATGAAGCTCGATAAGGCTCTGCTCCTCTGGTGGGCAGGAAAGCTCCGTGGAGCATGTGTGGTATGACATTGGACTTTAAAAGATGAGTTGGAGCCTGATGACGGTAATAAAGTACAGACTTGTGTGTGAGGAAGGAGGATGTTAAACCATCCTCTTTCTCCCGGGTGCTATTTTCCACGTGCGTAGAGTAAAGGCACCGAAGCTGCCTAGTGACTGTGGCTGTCTCCTCCCGCTCAGGGGCACCCAACCCCGGCGCTCCAGGCGCGCTTGAATGAATGGGAGAGGACCCGCGCGCATGAATGAGTGCGCGGGAGAGCCGGCGGGTGAGTGAATGGCTACCGCGTCGCCGCCTCAGCTTGGGGGCGCGGGCTCGGCCTCCACTTCCCTCTCCCGCCAGCTGGTGGCCTCGAGAAGGTGGCGGCGCCGGCAGCGGCCCGAGCTGGGACGGCCCGGGCGCGGGATGGTGGGGGAAGGGGCGTTCCCGGCGACCGCGCCTTCCGCGGCTATTGGATTAGTGGCCTTCAGGGATGAGCTCAGCCAGATCGGCTTTCAGCAGCAGCCTCCGGGCGGGCCGGGAAGGCGGGGAGCGGGCGGCGGCGCAGGAGGAGGGGGAGGCGGAGGCGGCTGCAGCATCCAGAGCTGGCCGCGGCGGCCGGCGCGCCCCGCGCACAAAGGCGCCCAGCCTCTGGGGAGGACGATGAACGCCCCGCAGCTCCGGCCGGTGCAGCTACCACTGCGTGCGCCCAGGGCGCTGAGAAAGATGCCAGGCTCACTAGGGGCCGGCGGCCGAGGCGCGGCCGGTGCGCCCTGAGCGCGAGACTCGCCGCCCTCAGGGTCAGCAGCCAGGCTTTCGAGCGGCTAGAGCGCGGGCCTCTGCGCGCCCCCAGGATCGGCGCAATAAGGCGCTTCCCCACTCCCGGCCCGACCCGCCGCGTCCTCTCGTCTCGCCTGAGCGCCAACTTCACCAAGAACGCTCTTAACTCTAGGCCATCCTGCCTGGCAAAGGGGGCGCTGCTGCCGGGCATCAGCCTTGAGGACGCGCCGCTGGCCCTGGGGAGGAAGCCGGCGTCTGCGGGGTCGCTCGGGCGCCCCTGAGTGGGCGGTGGCGGCAGCAGAAGCCTCTCCCGGTAGTCCAGGACCTGCCAGCGCTGGGGATTCATCCCGGGCAGGCGCTTGCCCTCTTTTATGGTGAGTACTCTCCAGCTTCTGGTGAGGGGAGCCCTGTGGCGCGCAGGGGTCGGGAGCAGAGATCTGGAGGCATGGACTTGACGCGGGCCGGCACTCGTCACAGCCCGCGCTCCTGGAGTGGGTCAGGTCGTCATCCCGGGAATTCCTCTCTCCAGATTGTGGCAGTTGGAGCTGATTGATTCACGCGCAGTCCTGGGGCATTAGAGGGCCGGCCCCTGGTACGTTAGGTTCAAAACTGCAGGCTCTGGAGACCGCACGAAAACCTGCCTCCCGACTCACCTCACCTAGGTTTGGGTCCAAGATCCGTCACGCACTGGCTGGGTGACCTTGGGCAAGGCTGCAAACCTCAGTTTCCTCATCTGTAGGATGGGAATGATAATGGTGCACCTTTCATAGGGGTATTGGGAGGATCTATGGGACAGTGTGTATGTAAACCTGTGCCTGGCGAATAGGAAGCACTCAATCAAACGTCAGGTAGTCATTAGCTTTGTGAGCTCAAGCATGCCATCCAACTTTCTGGAGCTGCAGCATTTCCTCGACTGTGTAATGGGAATGATAATTCTTGGGGCATCGTTGAGGGAGGGCGTAGAGTGGTGGAAGTAAAGCTCCTGGCAGGCACTAGTGAGTGGTGGCTGTTATTTATTCCTGACGCTAGGGCAGTAAGGCTGGTCGCCTGGCTCCAGAGCTCAGTTCCCGGCTTTGGAGACAAACTTGGCAGTGCTCTTTCAGAGAGAGTTGAGAGCTCTGGGAGTCCTGGGCTCGGGGCTATAGGAAGGAGGGAGGAGACCAGAGCCTGGTTGCGCTGTATGCGCCAGGGGCTCGGAGCCAGGAGAGGACGCCGAGCCCGGAGTTCTGACTGGCGGGAGAAGCTGGAGATGTGGCTGCTCCCGCCCAGGCCAAGTGCCAAGCGTGGGCTGCTGCCGATGTGAAGAGATAGGAGGGCACTCTTTGTACCGCGGTCGCGAGGAGGTGGAGAGGTCTCAGTTCTGGAGTCAGGCTGGGATTCGAATTCTGCCTGCACCACCATACCATGGTGTGACCTTGGGCCAGTTCTCTAACCTCTCCCGGCTGTTTCCTCTTCGCATCTCCCTCCCTCTTGGGGATGGTTTGGGGGTCAAGATGGGAGTTCTAGCCTCTCTAGGAATCTGAGTCCCTATCCTCCCACCCACCTTCTGCATCCCTCCACCCTGCAGCACCCTGCAATTTGGTAAGCCTAAATCTGGAAGGCATGAAATGTGTTAAGGGCATGATATAAACATGCTTTACCCAAGGGCATATTCCTCTGACACACCTACCCTCTGATTCCATTTTTAAAACTTCCTTTTAAAATGGTAATAAAGCCACCTTTGGCAAATGACAAACAAAATTCAACTTACTCACCATTCTCCTCAAAATATCTCTCCAGTTAGTATTTCTCATTTACTTTAAAAACTGATACATTCAATGATAGTAAAATAAAATCTGCTGGGAAAAGAAATTGCCATAAACATTTAAAAGACATAAATAAACTGGGGAAAGAATAACCACTCTTATCAACACCTGCTCATCTGTCTAGAAGCAAAAGATCAAATGGACAAAGACTACAGACAATTCACACACACAATGAAACTAATATGACACTGAAACATTGACAAGATGTCCTACTTCCATAAGAAAAATGCAGGTTAAAACAAGATTCAGTTTCTTGTGTATCAAATCAGTAAGTAGTGGTGACTTTATCACAAGCACTTTTAAAAATGTAAATAGATCAAATTCTTTCCTAGCTTAGTCCATTCTTAAGGCTGCCCTGGAGTAAAATCTAGGCCCTCTTCGGCTGTTTATTGCCCCTCCACCCCTCCTGGGTCAGTTTCCCCTCTCATCACCTCTAGCCCCCTGGCCTTCTGGTTTCCATCCAGGACTCCAAGGGCTTAGTGACTCGCTATTCCCCTCCCTAGAATACTTTTCCCCCTTTGTTTTCATAGGATTGGAAACTTCTCGTCATTTATGTAGGCCTTGGTGGCTTCATTTTTATCCCAGAAAGTGTCCAAGGCCAGGGCCAGTGCAGAATAATTCTTTGGCCTTTGGGGGAAAGAACCCAGTATAGCTCACCATAAAAGAGTTAGTTAATTTTTCCTGAGCTGCCTGCGCTGTTGTGACATATCCAGGCTCTTGAAAGGGCCCTTCTCTGTTGATACAGGAACAAAGGGTCTCAGGCAGTCCCCCAGCTTGATATGGAAAATCAGGGGGTGGTATAGAACCCACACTGAGGTCACCAGCATTCTCTCCCTTCTAGTCATTTTTACTTTATTATTATTATTTTTGTGAGACAGAGTCTTACTGTGTTGCCCTCGGTAGAGTGCCCTGGCATCACAGCTCACAGCAACCTCAAACTCTTGGGCTCAAGTGATTCTCTTGCCTCAGCCTCCCAAGTAGCTGGAACTACAGGCACCTGCCACAATGCCCGGCTATTTTTGTTGTTGTTGTCATTGTTGTTTGGCAGACCCACCAGCTCCAGTGTATGTGGCTGGCACCGCTGAGTTACAGGGGCCAAGCCATTTTTAAAATATAAGTACATAGTGTGTGTACCTAACCTATGTGAACATGACTGTACACACTTGATGAAAAAGATGAACAATAACATAAAAACCAGTAACATATTTTTAATAAAATATATTCCCTACATAATCCAACTGGTTTATCTGCTGCTCTTCAGCTCAAGAAAGAGAGATATGGGCTCAGCACCTGTATCTCAGTGGTTAGGGCGCTGGCCACATACACCAGGGCTGGCAGGTTCGAACCTGGCCTGGGCCTGCTAAACAACAATGACAACTGCAACAAAAAATAGTTGGGCCTCAGCTGGCTACTGGAGGCCTCAGCTACTTGGGAGGCTGAGGCAAGAGAATTGTTTAAGCCCAAGAGTTTGAGGTTGCTATGAGCCATGACACCACAGCACTTTACCAAGGGAGACACAGTTGAGACTCTGTTTCAAAAAAGAAAGAGAGAGAGAGAGAGAGAGATAGAAAGATAGATAGATATGTACTGAAGCTGCAGGAAAAACAGTTGCCTGTGCTGTGTAGCATTCTTTTTGGGAAAGGGAATGGCACAGCCCAAACCAGTTATCTTGAACTCTGTGAACATTTAGAAGAACTTTCCAGGGTACTACTGATTGCATGTGACTTTGGCTTCACCCATTGAGTTTAGTACTCCCCATTTAAAATGTATGCTTTAATTATGAAAAAATGTCTGTTGTGAAAAACCCAAACCACACAGCAGATAGAGTGGATCTTCCTTCTTCAACCTGATAGGCTCTTCCTAATACAGGCAGAGGCAGCAGGTACAAAACTGGGTGCTAGTGTTGGAGGTAGTGGTTGTTTGGGCACTGGCTTCCCCAGCAAGAAACACACATGTGGTGCAAGAGACATAGGCAGGGACTGACATGTAGGACGAGGACACAGCAGGATGGAGGGGTTCCTAGCCCTGGTTTGCCCAGGAGGGGTTGCCAGGGGAGTGAGGGAGTGTCACCAGGCTCCCAGGATGCTGTGTTGTGAACAGGATGTCCTGACTTGTGGAGAGTCTGGCGTGCCTGATCTGAGTTGTGCGGCAGTGAGAGACTGAGTGTAGGAGAAATGAGAAAGTGTCAGAGGCCTTTGGGTGTCAAGTTAAGGGGTACAGCTTCTCTCTGTAAAGCTGCTTAGAGGGCTGAAGAGCAGGTGGGTGGATAGTTTGGTCAGATTTTCTCCTTGGCAGCATGGAGGGTTGGGTTGGGGGCAAGGACTAAAGTCAGGGAGACCAGATAGAGACTACTGCAGTAATCCAGGCAAGGTCTGAATGAAGGGAAAGCTGAAGGCATTGAGTGAAGGAGTTGAAGAGATAGGGGTCCCACGGCAGAAACAGAGACAAGCAGAGAGGACCCTGTTATGCAGGACAGTGAAGGGGCTGGGCTCAACCCACCAGTGCAGGTTCTGAGATGCCGGTGGACCACAGAGGTCCCACAGGGCTGAGTGTGGGTGTGCCCAGGGGGAGGCTTATGATGGAACGAGGCCTCCAGAGCTTTACAAGGTCATTTGAATGAGCACCCAGTCTGCGCTGGGTGGAGGCTTCCAGTAGGTCCATCTGATGCTGAGGAGGGAAGGCCTGGAGGCTCCAGGGGTGCCCCACTGATGGGGCAGGCAGGTGGATCCCAGAGCCAGGAGGAGGCAGGAAAGCTGCTGTGGTGACCTCTATACCTCCATGTGTTGAGAGAGAGGCCATAGTGTGTCAAAGTCACTCACCTGGCTTTTAATGCTGCGAAATGTCATTTATGAGCTCTACTTTCTCCAGAAGCGAATGGGGCTTAGCCCAGTTGTCCAGGACGGGGCTAGTGGCATTCTATGAGAGAGTCAAGTCACCCAGATTTCTAGAGCCTCTCCCCTCTCTCTCAAGATCTCCTATTCTCCTCCTTTCCACTCTGTCTCTCCTCTTTCCTCCCTGGTATCTCAAAAATGCTCTCAGAGATAACTTAGGCTTAACAGAAGGACCTTCAGAAATCCCAGTAGGTCCTGTTCCGGTCTAGTAAAAGCCTGGGGCATGAAAAGTTCTGCTCTTCTGTCGGGCATCCTGTTTTCAGTTAGTTATAACAAGTGGGGAAGGTTCGTCTTGGGAGGTAAATGAGAAATTGGAAGTGAAGATTATTTTATCTTCTTCATGGCTTTCCCCAGAGGGTCCCATTAAGGGGCATCCTCCCTTCTCCTCCCTTCAGTCTTTGCCCCAGTTCAGGGACGGAGCTGTCCTGCAGAACAAGCCGGGGACAGCCTTCTGGGCAGGGGGCAGGGGTGGTGGCCAGACTGCATGTGGTCTCACTGGCTCAGACAAGTGTCTCTTTCACATGACCTTGCAGAGGTTGCTGGCCATGTCACTAGTAGGCAAACCTCCTTCATCCCATCCCCTGCTCTCCTTGCTGGCTGACAGCTAAGCTTCCACCTTGGGGGCCCCTGGCTCAGTCACATGTGGGAGGATTCCCATGGAAACCCCAGAAGGAGGAGAGGCTCGGGGAAGTTTCATTGATTCATGCTCCAGGAAGACAGGCATGAGATGGTTGCACCTGGACCTGGACAGATGGCTCTCTTTGTGAGCTCCTGGGGAAGAAAGGGCTTGCCCAGCCAGTTGTAGTGAGTTCCATGTGTTTGTAGAGGGGAAACACTAATGGAAGTCTATGATTAAAACCTTAGGGGTGCTTTAGTTCATTCAACGGTGGAGGGTTCATTCTGAATGAGTGTCTTTTAATAAAACAGTCTCCTTTTTACCTAATATTTGTACAAGAAAATCCTAAAACCATTCTAATCGAACTAGGGCCAGGCAGCTACCATTGGGACTATGTGAAGAGATGAAAACTGAGGAATAAAGACATTGAATGAATGGTCTGAACTCACAGAGCTCTGCATTTCCAGTTCATTACTAGGTGGGAGTTCTTTCTAAGGCCATATATTGCTTCTATTCTATTGCTACTTGCTCACGCTTGTGCATTCCGTAGGCGTTCACTCACCAGTCCTGGGGACTCTGCTGAGGGAGAGCCAGCCCCTCTCCTGTGCTGCTGACCCCAGTCTGGTAGGAGGGAGGCAGCTCAAGAGACTCCTCAGCCTCTTGTGAGATATGCTGTGAGGGGAGCAAGTACAGGGGCTCTAAGAGCACAGGGGTTTGGGAGCTCCCTAGAGGTGTTGACGCCCAAGTGGAATGGAACTACCAGGATGAGTGTAAGGGAGGGCAGGGAGAGGAAGGGACATGGCAGCAGCATGTTAAGGAACTAGAGGGAACTTGGAGGGGGGGTGGACTGGGGAGGCATCGTGGAACATGCTGGGAGAGTTAGGGTTAGGCTAGAAGTCAACTTTATCCTGAAAGCCGCGGAGAGCCTATGGAGGATTTTAAGCAGGGAGCATGCGTGATTAGATCAGCATTGCACTTTTATAAGTGCTGTAGTGTTTATTTGAAAGTAATATGTAGTCTATTAAAGGAATTTCAGATCTATCAAACTGCATTTCGTTTTACAGTCCTTGTCATTTTTCAGACCTGTCACTGTGTCTGACCCTTTTGGTATAGGCTCTCCCTAGGGGAAGCGATTGAGTCTAATACTTTCCAGCAGCCTCAGATCCCCCAGGAGGGCATCATTATTGCAGTTAAATGAAGGGAAGAGACCTAACCCCACCCCTAGCCCCAGCAAGTCCAAAGCCAAAGGCCACACGGAGGGGGCGGGCCTTCCACCCAGTCATTACCAGTTCCTGCAGCAGTTAAGCCCTCGTACAGACCCTGTGTCTGTTGAGCCCAGGCCAGACAGGCCTCTGATTTCAGATCCTGGGCCTTGGAAGACTGTGCGTCATATTTTGCAAGCTGCCGAGGCTCCTTAAACAGTGTGGCATCACCATTTCGAGTCTCCTCATTTCCCTGCTGGATAGCAACACCCGCTAGAGTCCTGGGAAGGGCAATTGGCAATTTGAGTTTTGTTTTCCTGCTCAGCCATGATTGAAGCCCTGGAGCAGAGCTTTTCAGATAATGTCATTAAGCATCTCAATCCAAGCATGGCGTAAGACATTAAGTTTGGTTTCGGGGGAATGTGATGGTGGCACCTTTCAGCGTCATTCAGTACACTGGCTGCTTACAAGGTTGAGTGATGATGTTATTCCTATCAGGAAGTTAGATCCTGTTGTATGTCCCATGTGCCTGGTCCAGTACCACGTGGTTGGCAGAGACAAGAGAAGCAATGTGGTAAGCACCCACTCCCTCTGGCTGGAGAGGGAGGACAGGGACTGAGCCTGACTTGGCCATTGCTGTGTCCCTAGCTCTCAGCTGTACAGTGCCTGGCACCTGGCAGGCATCACTAAGTGCTTTTAGAATGAATATGTGAGGGCTGGAAACAGGGAGGGTGCAAAGCATTATTTTTTATTTTTATTTTTATTTATTTTTTGAGACAGAGCCTTAAGCTGTAGCCTTGGGTAGAGTGCTGTGGCATCATAGCTCACAGCAACCTCCAACTCCTGGGCTTAAGCGATTCTCTTGCTTCAGCCTCCCAAGTAGCTGGGACTACAGGCACCCAACACACGCCTGGCTATTTTTTGGTTATAGTTGTCATTGTTGTTTGGCAGGCCTGGGCTGGATTCGAACCCACTAGCTCTGGTGTATGTGGCTGGCGCCTTAGCCACTTGAGCTATAGGCTCCGAGCCCAAAGCAATATTTAATAAAGTGGCAGACTAGATACGGTCAAGAGTCAGCTGCTCGGAAGAGGTGACCGTATGAGCAGCATTACTAGGCCCCATGGCCCCATCTCCTCACTTTAGCCCTGGTTCTCTCCCTGCTTCATCTGTTAGAAAGAGGACAGAGTGAGCCCTCCCTGAAGCCCAGCACATCCTTTCCACAGCCCATATGTGTGCTCTGCCCTGTGTTCAGAGCATCCGGCAGGGGTGGGGTGACATGGGGGCACAGAAAGGCAGACCACAGAGGAATGCCTTCAAGGTGGGGAAAAGCATATAAGTGGGGTCAGAAAGATATTCCTCTTGCCTGGCTCTGGATGGACAGAAGTAAAGAGCAGATGTCTGGAAGCCCAGTGGATCAGGGTGGGTTTCTTAGGGGAGGTGGAGCTCGCCCTCGTGAACTAATTGCCTCCTAAAGGCCTCCACCTCCAAATACCATCACACTGTGGATAGGACTTCCACATGTGAATTTGGGGTGTGGGGTAGACACAATGAGTCCTCAGCAGGATGTGTTCAAGTGGTGCCATGCAGGGTCTCCGGAGCTACACAATGTAAAGGAGTGCTCACCATCTACTGAGCACTCCCTGGGTGGCCTGTGATGTGCCAGACTTTGCAGGTGTCTGCCCTGATCCCTGCAAAGGCAGGCAAGGTTAACGCAGAGTTAACAGCACTTACCTGTGAGTCTCAGAGATTAAGGCCTTGTCCAGGGCTCAGCAGACTGACAGGGATTCAAACCCAGGTCTCCTGCCCCTCGTTAGACTGTGCTACCTCTAGTTTTCCAGATTGGCTTGCCCATAGTGGACATGAGCACCGTCTGTGGGCTCTGTCCTGGGGGTAGCAGCAAAGGGGCTGTTTATATGCTCACCTGTCACACCCAGCCTGAGCCTCCCTTAAGATCTCTGCCTGCTACTAGTAGGGACAGCAACACTGTAACCACAGTCAGGAGGGACCATGTCCCCAGTGATCTGCCTGGGCCACAGCCAAGCACTAGTAACAGGTCTTCCCTGGGGGTGCTGCTTGGCTTTCAAACATGTTAAAGTTGTCTTTTTTACAGTGGCAATTCGAAAGTCAGCATGTATACAAGGATAAAATAGTTTCCCTTAGAAATTCTCTGTGTTGGTCACATAGAGCTAGTCACAGTTGGTGCAGTGGAGAAGGCACTGTTCTAAACAGGGTGGAGGAAGGGGCATGTCATATACTGGCCCCCTAACTGGCTCTGTGACCCCAGGGCAAGTTATGCAACCCCTCTGAGCCTGTTCCCTCTTTTAAATGAAGGGGCAGGTGATGTCTGCCCCCATAGTGCCTGTGAAGCTGTTGGCATGTTGCCTGGCACAAGTAAGTGCTGGTATTTGAGGTGAGTGATGGAGAAAGCACAGGGGGGGCTTTGAGCTCAGGATACCGGAGATGGGATCAGCTCTGCCATCTTGCAGCCATGTGACTGGTTGGACTGGTCCCCCTTGGAGCCTCAGTTTCCTGGTCTGGTAGAGTGGAAGCATAAGGGGACTTTGAATTAATTGCAAAAGTGATGCATTCCCACCACTGCTTGTCTCCTGGTCAGACGTTCCTGGGCAGGTTGAACAAATTTAGAGGTGGCCTTGGGTGCTCATCAGTTCCATCTATTGAATCCCTACCACACGCCTACACTTCTCATATTATCCTTTTTTTAATTTATTTTATTTTATTTTTGAGACAGCAACTTACTTTGTCACCCTTGATAGATTGCCATGGCATCATAGCTTATAGCAACTTCAAACTCTTGGGCTCAAGTGATCCCCTTGCCTCAGGTTCCCAAGTAGCTAGGACTACAGATGTCTCCCACAAGTCCCGGCTATTTTTAGAGATGGAGTCTCACTCTTTGTGTGTATGTGTGTGTGTGTGTGTGAACAATTAAAATAGCTTTATTCCACCTGGGTGCAGGTGGGGTAAGATTTGCAACCAGGCAGGAAGAAATCCACCCTCATGGATTATTTTTCTGTTTGTTTCTCATAACTTGCTTGAGGCTCAAAATCTTGGTGAAGATCAATATGAAGCTCTAAGGTGAACAGAGAAAACCAAGTTTTCTTCTACAACTGTGTGGTCCTATAACTGTTTTCCTACAAATACAGTTGGTCCTGTATTTGGGCTCTCTGGGTTAAATAATCTCTTTTTCCTCCCTCCTCCCTCCCTCTACATGGCACTGGCAGCATACCTTACATGTTGCTGTACACCTGGTTTGTTCAGCTGCATCTAAGTGTTAAATCTTCCATGTCAGTGAATTCTTTTCTTCAGCTACATAGTATTCCATTATATGGATTGGTTATTGTTTATTGAGCCTGCCTACTGTTTGGGTTTTTGTTATTGCAAATAATGCTACACATGTCTATATGTATTACATACATAGGTACTTTTGTGCATTCGAGACTGTACCTGAATAAATCTTAGAAGTAGACTTGTGAGGTCAAAGGGTAAGTTCATTTGCAATTCTGAAAAGATGGTGCTAATTTGCCTCCGAAAGAGGCTACCCTAGTTTACATTCACTTGAGCATTGTATAAGCCTATCTGCTTTTTCCACAGTTTGTCCAAAAAAAGTATCATCTAACTTTTTGATCTTCAGTAATCTGATAAAAAAAATACCATTTCATTGTACTTCTAATTTGTTTCTTTCTCGTATATTTCAAAGAGCTTCTTTTTAAAGGAGCCATTTTGTTTCTTTTTGTGGAAACTGTTGATATCTCTTCACATTTTGTATTTGTACTCATTTATATGATTTGTCATATATTTGTTGGTAATTTGGGTTTGCACATTTTTTCTTGTGTTAAAACAACAAACAAGACTAACTTCTTTTATGAGTGCTTTTTGCTGTGCTGTTTGGTAAGTTCCCATTTTCACTTCTTATTTTAAGTATTTTTATTTGGCTTGGCACCGATAGCACAGTAGTGATAGCGCCAGCCATATACACCAAGGGTGGCAGGTTCGAACCCGGCCCAGGCCAGCTAAACAACTGCAACAACAAAAAAAGTAGCCGGGTGTTGTATCGGGTGCCTTTGGTCCCAGCTACTTGGGAGGCTGAGGCATGAGAATCGCTTCAGCCCAAGAGTTTGAGGTTGCTGTGAGCTGTGACACCATGGCACTCTACCAAGGGCAACATAGTGAGACTCTGTCTCAAAAAATAAATAAATTAATTAATTAAATTTTATATTTTCCTCTCCCCTTTAAATGATTAGATTAAATGGTTCACGTCTTTTGTGTTTTTAAAAATTTAATTGCTGAAGTCAGGCACTTAAAGTATATAAATGTTAATTATATTGAAATAACCTGAATAAAAGTCTATGATACCAACTTTTAATAAGAAAATGCATTGATATTTTATAGACAAAAAGAATGAACAAGATGAAATACCCCCAAATGCTAATAATGTTTATACCTGGTTAATGAGATAGGAGGTGAATTCTAGTTTTGTTTGATCTGTATTTCCTAAAATTTAGATATCAATTCGAGGTTTTCTAATTAATAGGCCTTTTAAAAAGAATAGTTTTATATTTACTGAAAAAAACTAAGCAGAGAGGCCTCATACACTCACCCCATAAACCCACACCCAGTTTCCCCTATCATTAACATTTTACATTAGTATGGTATGTTTTTCATAACTCATGAGCCACTACTGGCATATTATTATTAACTGAAGGCCATACTTTATTCAGATTTTCTTAGTTTAAGCCTAATATCCTTTTCAGTTCCAGGATCCCATCCAGGATACCACAGTAGCTGTTATGGCTCCTCTGGACTACGACGGTTTCTCAGATTTTTGTTTTTGATTTCCTTGCAGTTTTGAGGAGTAGTGGTCAGGTATTCCACTGGATGCCCCCAAATGGAATTAGCCCTTTGTTTTTCTCATGATTATAGTGGGGTCACAGGTTTGGGAAAGGAAGACAACAGAGGTAAAGCACAATTTGTTTCTTTATATTTTATCAAGAATGCATGACATTAATATAATGGTAATATAATAATAATATGATACATAATATGTGATAGATTAAATGATTGGAGTAAATAGTGTATATGTTTTATTTGCTTTGTTTTGTTTTTGTGGTATTTTCCCCCAAAGAACCAGCTCCTGAATTTTTGACTAGTTCTATTATTTTTCTATTTTATTACTCTCAATTCTTTTAAAACCATTTAGTAGTGTAAGTACACTAGCCATGATTCCCTCTGAGCACTGCCTTAGAGACATCCTGCAGTTCCAATATGTATACTGAATGTTTTCTTTTACTGTTATATGCTAGATAGTCTGTAATTTCTTTATTTCAGAAATTTCAGAATTTCTTTTTCTGATCTGAGTTGTTTAAAGAGAACTTTAAAAAAATGTCCAAGAGGCTTTGTAGTCCATAATGTCATCATTAATTTCTAGCTTTTCTTTTGTGTTATCAAATAATGTATTATTTTTGCTTTTCTGCTGAATTTTTATTTGCAGCCCAATACATGGGAAATTTTTTGATGGTACCATGAACACTTGAGCATTACATGCATTCTTTGTTTTTAAGGTGTAGAGTTTGATATATACATCAATTAAATCTCTCATTATGTAATTTTGGTTATTCTGTGTTTTTACTTCATTTGTGCCGTAGGTCTGCCTTGAATTAGAAGAGGGGAATTCAAATTATCTACTTCTGATGTATACCTAAAATCCCTCCTTTTATTTCCTCTAGCTTTTGCTCTGAATTTTGGTGCTTATTTGGAATGTTAGATCTTCAACTGTGGATCATATTCTTTGTTATTATGTATAAAGTATTCTTCCTTGTCTTACTTAAAACCTTTTGCTCTGAAATCAACTTTACCTGCCTGACATTAAGATTACAATACCTGCTTAGTTTGAGTTTACACTTATCTGGTATATGTTTGTCCTTCCTTTACTTTCAAAATTCTTGAATCACTTTGTTTTGGTGGCATCTTATATGTAGCATATGGTGGAGGGTTTTGTCTGCAATCTTAGAATCTCTTCCTTTGAGTAGTTTACTATGGCTATTCATTGACATGGTTCATATTTTAAATCTTATGTCTTTTTGCTTCTTAAAAAAATCTTTCAATAAGTAGTCTATTTTATTTTGTATCATGTTTCTTCCGACAGTTTGAAAGGTTAACATTTTATTTTTACTTCTGGAGGTTACCTTTATAACTATGTAAAATGGATTTAATCTTTTATTGAGATCATACTGGTTGTCTCCTTTCTTCTGAAAGAAATGATCACAAAATTCATTTACAAATTTGGTCACAATTTTTATCTGCTTTCTGACAGTTTTTTCTGGTGAGTTGTCTTGATTTGCCATGTTGTGTGCTATTTGTGTACCCCTTTATTTCTTCTGTAGCATCTTTCACTATATCCTGTATTGGTTCCTCTCTGAAAGCCATGAACCCTCTTCGATCAGCATTGTGCAGGTCAGGCACACAGAGGAGGTGCCAGGAAGTACTTTAGGAATGCAGGATTGCTCCCTGGCTCACAGAAACTTTGTTTGCAGGATCCTGGAAGTGATTTCTTTTCTTTTTTCTTTTTTTTCTTTCTTTTAGACAGAGTCTCACTATTTCGCCCTTGGCAGAGTGCCTTGGCATCACAGCTCATAGCAATCTCAAACTCTTGGGCTTAAGTGATTCTCTTCCCTCAGCCTCCCCAGTAGCTGGACCTACAGGCACCAGCCACACCATCTGGCTATTTTTTTGTTGCAGTTGTCATTGTTGTTTAGCAGACCCAGGCCAGGCTTGAACCTGCCACCCTCAGTGTATGTGGCCAGTGCCCTACCCACTGAGCTATGGGCGCTGCGCTGGAAGTGATTTCTTTTGCTCTTTGCTTCTACTCAGTCAGCAGAGACCTGTAGCTGTAGGCTTCTCTCAGTTCAGAGCCCTCCTTCCACTTTGCCTCACCAACACAATGCTTCCTATAAAGATGGCAGATCATTAGCCCTGCTCACCTTTTTCTGCAAAGGGTTGGAGGCAGCTCCCACTGCCAGACCACATGACTTGTTCCCATTGTTCCTGATAAAGAATCATTGTTTATTTTCTTTCAGGGAGTGCCAGCTACTGGCTGGCTCTGCCAGCCTTATCCAAGATCCGCAGACACAGGTATCTTCTATAGGTGTTTTCTCACAGCATTTTTAATCTTTACTGCTTTTGGCAGCCGGGTCCTGTTTTTGGCAGTCTTCCCTCAGAAGTTATGGTTCAAGTTACAAATGTGTTCTAGTTTTGCTGAAGAGGGAGTTTGCATTTCTGTTTCTTTCTCTTTGATTTGGGGTGATTTCGGATATGAAAAGGAGTAACTTTATTCTGCTATCTTAAAACTGTCTAGTGTTGCAAATTTTTATGTGTTCTAGTATTTCCTCAGATCAAACATTAACCAGAGCTCTCTGAATAGGCTTGACATCTGCTGCAGCTGGGATCTGACAATAGAAAGGAAAGAAAATGACTGTTGAGAATAAAACGAGAGAGTTAAAAAAGAAACACAAAGTATACCTGTTTGTTCTGTGTTATAGCAGTGTTCTTTCTCTTCCCCCACCTGGACTTTGGCTGGGAGTATGCCACTGTTTGGGTATATCGGCTGGGGTTGAGGCCAGGCAGGGTATCAAAACCCCCTTCTGTCTCCTTGTCTGTTTTAGGGGAAGTTTTTCAGGGCCTGGCAGCTCTCAGGCCAGGGAGGGGAAGGCACATGCTTTGCTCTGGACAGGATGCAGGGCTTGGCTCTCCCTTCATTCCACACCCAGGGCCCAGCCAAGCAGCCAAGGGTTCTGGCTCCCTAGGTTCTGGCTGGTCTCCTAGTGATGGTGGCCAGTTCCTCCTCCATGAAAGCTAGGGTTCTGTGTCAGGGAGGGCTGTCTGGGATCAGCACTGTTAATGGTGTTTATATGACCAAAGAAAGAGCTTGCCCATCCAAAGGGAAGGGATCCATGTGAGATATCCAGAGCAGAGTCAGGGAGGAAAATCTCCCTGCAGAGTGTGGACCCCACCCTTTGTATTATCCTCTCTCAAATTCCCACACCACTGGAGGAAGATGTTTTATTCCCATTTTACAGATGAGGAAACAAGGCTCAGAGAGAAGCTAGGAGGCCTTCCTGTAGACACATAGTTAAGAGATTGAGAGAGGAATTTACTTATATATGTAGTTCTGTCTGGCTCCAGACTCTAGGCACCAGCTCCCTTTGCCTTTTCCCTCGCTTCTGCCTTCTCGTGGAGACCCACCCAGAGCTCCGATGATTGCCTTATGGCCATGTCCCTGGGTGACCTTGCTGGATGCTTGCTCTGTCTTGCTTCTCAAGTCTGGCTGCATTTTATGGTGCTATTTAAGCTCCCAGGACCTTCAAGGTTGGTAACCAATGGGCCAGACCCTAAGCATTTCAGTCCCATGTCTTGAGCAACTGGGTCCCTCAGCTTTGGCACAGGCATTGTCTTCTGGGATCAAATCCACCTGGTCTCTCTGTGATCTCAGGCAAGTCATAACTGTTCTGGGCTTACTCCTTATTTCTAAAATAAGATCTCCTGTGACTGTTCTAAGTGAGGAACACAGACTCTGAAGTCAGGTGACCTTGGTTTGTATCTTGGATCAGTCACTTATTAGCTGTGGGACTTTGGCTAATTATCCTCTCTCTGCACTTTAGTTTTCTCATCTGTAAAATGTGAATAATGCCACATAATGTATATGTCTTATAAGGAAATGGGCTAATAGATGTAAATCATTTAAAGTGGCACATGGGGCTAAGGCGCCAGCCACGTACACCTAAGCTGGCAGGTTCGAATCCAGCCAGAGCCCGCCAAACAACAATGACAGCTGCAACCAAAAAATGGCCAGGCGTTGTGGCCGGCGCCTGTAGTCCCAGCTACTTGGGAGGTGGAGGCAAGAGAATCGCTTGAGCCCAGGAATTGGAGGTTGCTGTGAGCTGTGATGCCAACGCACTCTATCCAGGGTGACAGCTTGATGCTCTGTCTCAAAAAAAATAAAAATAAAAAAAAATAAAGTGGCACATGGTAGATGCTGGATTAGTGCCAGATATGGGTATACAAATTATTACTGCTATTAAGCGTGCAGAGGGATCAGCCAAGGCACGGGCATACGTGGAGGGATGGGGAACCAGCTGCTGCTGCTGCTGACGCTGCTGTGATGACCTAGGCCCTTTGCTTCCTTCTAGGAGCTTGGGCCCCAGCCCCAGCCTGGCAGCGGCTGTGGAGGTCTACGGTCCAGAAGCCGTGTCCCCAGCCCCGTGGCCCATCCCTGGCTACAGGGATTGCAGGCTCCCACGACGTAGCAGTGGCCTGCAGTGGCCCTCTCCTGGAGGCGAACCATGGGCCAGAAGCTCTCAGGGAGCCTCAAGTCGGTGGAGGTGCGGGAGCCGGCCCTGCGGCCGGCCAAGCGGGAGCTGCGGAGCACAGAGCCCGGGCGGCCGGCGCGGCTGGACCAGCTGCTGGACATGCCGGCGGCAGGGCTGGCTGTGCAGCTGCGGCACGCATGGAACCCCGAGGACCGCTCGCTCAACGTCTTCGTCAAGGATGATGACCGGCTCACCTTCCACCGGCACCCAGTAGCCCAGAGCACTGACGGCATCCGGGGCAAGGTGGGCCACGCCCGCGGCCTGCACGCCTGGCAGATCAACTGGCCCGCCCGGCAGCGCGGCACCCACGCAGTGGTCGGCGTGGCCACGGCACGGGCTCCCCTGCACTCCGTGGGCTACACGGCACTGGTGGGCAGTGACGCCGAGTCGTGGGGCTGGGACCTGGGCCGCAGCCGCCTCTACCACGACGGCAAGAACCGGCCTGGCGTGGCCTACCCAGCCTTCCTGGGGCCGGATGAGGCCTTCGCGCTGCCCGACTCGCTGCTGGTCGTGCTGGACATGGATGAGGGCACGCTCAGCTTCATCGTGGACGGCCAGTACCTGGGTGTGGCCTTCCGAGGCCTCAAGGGCAAGAAGCTGTATCCGGTGGTGAGTGCCGTGTGGGGCCACTGCGAAGTCACCATGCGCTACATCAATGGCCTTGACCGTAAGTGTGCTCAGCTAGGAGGGCAGGGGGCTTCTGAGGCGCTATCCTGGGGTAGTTGGGAGAGGGACAGGAAGCTGCGCAGGCTGCGCCCTCCCGTGGCAGTTGCATGATGCTGCAGTGTAGCAACCTGGTTAGGACATGGGTTTGAATCTTGACTCTCCTTGAAGTTTGAAGTTGCTTGAAGTTGTTGTTAGGATCAACGAAGCTAAAATAAGTGAAGCACTTAGTACAGAGACTGGCATCTAATAGGGATTTTATGAGTGTTGATGCGGATTACAAATTTCTGAGTCTGCGTAAGGGTGGTGAAATGATAACAGCTGTCTTTTATTGACCACATACTGTATGCAGGGGCTAACTCACAAATTCCAGCACTTGCTGGTGAGCTCTGTTAAAGGGAGGAGCTGCCTGCCATCTCTAGCTGACGATTACCTCACGGGAATAAGGACCCTAGGTTATAGAATCTTCCGTTTTTTCAGAGAGAACCCAGTAATTTAGATTGTGTGAACTGTCCAAATATTTAAAGTTGACAGTTACTGAAAACTATTCAGGCAAACAAAAATAGGTTGAAGTCAAGCCCACAGGATGCTGGGTTTGACCCCTGACTACTCTATGGACTCATCTCATTTATATGCACAACTATGCTTTGAGGCTGATTAAAAATCATAGTAACAAAAATGGTGACTGGTTTTAGGAAGGAGTCACTTAAGAGAGGCAGGGTGGCCTCTGGAGAAGAGGCACACATGGTCACCTGAGTTGAATCCAGATGACCAGGGCCAGGAGTTAGGCACTTGTGGGCTTACATATTCCTACACACTGGTGATCACAGTGTCCAAACATACATCCTGCTGTTCCTTAACAAAGCTGGTGCTTGGGGGGGAGGGGGGGTTCCATTTATTCATTTTGTACTTTCTGGGTTTCAGTCTGTTGCCTTGGCTAGAGTACTGTGGTGTCATCATAGTTCATAGCAACCTCCAACTTCTGGGCTGAAGTGATTCCCCTGCCTCAGCCTCCTGAATAGTTGGGACTAAAGGTGTGCACCACTACGCTTAGCTAATTTTTTAAAATTTTTTTGTACAGATGGATTTCTCATAATGTTGCCTAGGTTATTATTAAACTCCTGGTCTCAACAAATCCTCCAGCTTCAGCCTCCCAAGTACTAGGATTATAGGCGTCTGGCTCAGTTTATTCATTCTAAATGAGAGATGTAATTGCCAGCCAGGGAGGCAGGCTGAGCCAGACCCTTGTTTTAGAGATAAGAAAACTGAAGAGCAGGGCTACAGAGAGTCAGAACTGCCCTCTGCCCCCAGGTCTATTGGCCTCTGACGCCCACTCTTTCTTGTGCCCTCTCCTTTAGTTAAGGGACTAAAAGTAACACTCCAGAAAATAAGCCAAGGGTAAGACTTTACTCAAGTGAAATTCACATTTACTTGAGCATTCTGGTGTGTTGGTGACAGGCTAACCAACAGAAAAGTGGCTGGTACACTCAGTTCTGTGGTATAATTGGTGACATTTTTGCTCATAGTTTATTTTCATGCTTGTTGGACTAAAATTACCATTGAATGGCAAAGTTTTGTTCTATTTTTTCTATTTAACTGGCTAAATCTAGGAGCAAATGAGTATATCCTGAGAAGGGCTGCTTTAATCATCATGATGTCTTGTGGAGTGTCTGGAATCCTCTTAGACATGGTGACCATGGTGACCTTCTCAGTGGTGAGAAGAGCAATAGCAGCAACAAACCTCTTCATTTAATGGAATTGGAAAATTTGGTTGCTGGAATGAATTAATAGGCTATGAGGGTGGCCTGGGTATACTAAGGCTCTAGAGTCTGACGTGCCTTATTTCCAACTGCATCTCCTATGCTCAGTGGTTTTGTATCTTTCTTGTGTCACTATAAGTCTTTAAGATTCATTTTACTCATCTTTATTTATCTGTTTGTTTTTGTTATTATTATTTTGTTTTTTGAGACAGAGTCTCAAGCTGTTGCCCTGGGTAGAGTGCCATGGTGTCACACAGTTCACAATAACCTCAAACTCTTGGGCTGAACTGATTCCCTTGCCTCAGCCTCCCAAGTAGCAGGGACTATAGGCACCTGCCACAAAGCCCAGATGTTTTTTGGTTGTAGTCATTATTGTTGTTTGGCAGGCCTGGGCTGGATTCGAACCCACCAGCTCTGGTGTATGTGCCTGCTGCTTTAGCTGCTTAAGCTACAGGCACCGAGCCTTACTCATCTTTAAAATGGGGCAGTATCAGGTTCCTTTTACACCTGCTGTGAACTTTTTGTGATGGCACCAATATGATGGTAGCTGGTATTAAAGGCTAGACATTGACACCTAATGGGAGCTACCAGAGCCAACGATTATGCCCCTAAAGTAGGCTTCCTCTGAGCCATTTATTCACACAGGGGTATTATCCGTGGCCTGGGTTTCAGGTACAAAGCTAAGATGCTAATAGGATTGCAGCCAGTGGCTCCCCCATGCATATTGGGATCAGGAGCAGACTCTGTGGTGTGCTGCTTGGGGAGGTTAGGTGGGGAAGGGCAGTGTATCTTTGGGGTATTTTAAGCTTGCGGGTTCTTCAGGAGGTTGGAAAAGCTTTGTAGGACTGAAACTTGAACACTTTCCAACCTCTTTCCCCACTTTGGCCATGATTTTTCAGGTTGGTTAAATCTAGGATACTGGCTCTAGGAGGAAAGAGAGGCCTAGACAAGCAATCCTGTCTCCCATCTGATGACAAGGTTGCTTGTCTGCTGTGGTCCTAGCCGGTTCGCCAGATGGGATTTGTGTTCTCTCTCTCTGGCAGCGGTGTGACTGCAGAAAAGGGAAGCTCAGCTTCCCTGGGCTTGATAGGCCCATCCACAGTCAGCCTGGGACAAGCCCTGTCTACCAGGTGGGTTGGAGGACAAGCTGCTGTGGAGTCTCACAGGGGTAGTTGGGAAGGGACCATGTGATGCCTGTAACTGGTGATCTGGCTGAAGTCCACCATGGGTCCCTGGGGACTGGGAATAGTTTGGCCCTGGGGGGGAGGGGGTGGTCCCTGGACAGGGAAGGTGACCCAAAGAGTTCTAAGGATGGGAAGAATTCGGGGCTAACATTGGCGTGGACACCATGGAAGGTCCCCAATCTCAGACCTGATGGAGGTGTAGGGGACCAGAGTCAGAGACATGTTTGGGAGCAAACAGGCAGGGCAGCTCTCAGGGACTGCTCCCCACAGCTCAAGGTGGGGAGAACTTTGTCCAGACCTGAGTGAGACTCTGGCCCTCACCCTCAGCAAGAGGCCATGGGGAATTAACCTTCTCTCTGAACCTCAGGGTTCCCCTTTACATAATGGGGGTGATAAAGTTCAGCAGCATACAGCAGACACCAACAACTGGTACCCACTCCTGCGAGTAACCAGGTGAGCTGGGGCAGGTTCTGTGCTTCCCCTATCAGTTAAAAGTGGACTTAACAGAGGCTTTTCTTTGAACACATTAGAAGGAATGTAATGGAATCAACTTCTCCATTTTTGAATTTTTATGATTGTAATAGTATGGCTTAGAAAGGGCTCACTCCATTTAACTCTGAAGCATATATTTGTTGAAGGCAAGAACTGGAGGTGTGATTTTCTATTGCAAATGTTAAGCATTGTCTAACCTGCCTTGTGAGATTGTTCTGCTACCCCATTGAGTGGGATGGGACAGCATCTTGGAGTTTACCACACAGGCTGCAGGGAACCAGGGGCCCTGAGCAACCCAGCCCCAGCCAAGAACCACACACACACACACACACACAAAAAGAAGCATGGAACCGAGACACAGAATGCAGGCAAATAGGCAACCCACGGTTTGAATAATAATAAAAGCAACCACCACCACAATTAACACTTATGTCATGCTTATTTTGTGGGGGGTGGGTTTTATTCTAAGCACTTTACAAATTTTAGTTCATTTGATCCTTACATGATGCTTTGAGCTGTACACATTTACCTGTATTATCATCTTCAGTTTACAATGAAGAAGTGGAGGCACAGAGAGCTTGAGAATGTTGCTGAAGGCCACACAGCTAGTATCTGAGGGAGGCTGGGTTCAAACTGAGGTAGCCTGGCTCAGTGGCATCTCTGGAGAGGTTTCCAGACAAGGCAGTGGGAGAGTGCACAGGAGCGTCTGCTCCGCCTGGCAGAGTGGGCAGGCAGCAAATGTCAGGACCCTCGCCTTTAGCATTGAGTTTGAATGAGGCCCTCCTCCGATGCGGTCCCTGTCATTTTTCTTTCTCCTGCTGGCTTCGGTCTCCAGCCCTCAAAGCTCTTGGCTCAGCACCGAGCTCTGCAGGGTGTTCTGAAAGCTAAGTTGTAGAAAGGCAGCCCCAGTGGCAGCCATGAATCAGGAATGCTTGATCTCTAACAGGGGAGTGTCATTGCAAATGTCCCACTGCTGTGATGTTTGGGTCCCTGGGGTGGGCCTGGCCTTTGGAGTCTGCTCGGGGAATTGCCCCTTGGCTCCAGGCTTCTCAGCTTCTCTTTCCACATGCTGGTGAGCCAGCAGGGCTGACAGAATGGCTTTGTCTCATGTCTCCGAGTTCTTGAGCGATGAGTGGTATGCGAGTGACACGGGAAGCAGAGAGGAGTCCTAGACAGAGGCAAGTGATTTTGAAGTCCCCAGCAGCTTTGGTTTTGAGGGTATTCTACTTTTTATTGGATACCACCCATGTTCTCTGCCCCAGACTATTGTATTCAGGCAGTATTACTGATACTGTCTCTGTTTTATACATGAGGAAACTGAGACTCAAGAAGAATTTGTCCAAGCCACACAGCTAGCAAGGGGCAGAGCCGTGTGTACACCCAGGTTACAACCCCTGCCCTGGCCTGCCAGCTATGCCTGGGCCACCCTCGTGCCCTCCTAACGGCTGAGCCTGGCCTGACTCCAGAGCAGATACAGTGCCCAGAGGTGACTTTCAAGGATGGAGAGTGGAAATGTCGGTATCTTGGGCCTGACTGACTGAGCGAATTTGTCCACCTACATGGAACTGAGGAAGCTGTATTTCCAGACGTCGTTCCTAGATGGTTTAATCGATCTGCCAACAAGTATTTATTGGCACAACGGCTCAGCAGAGGAGGCTGGCGGCCCGCCACGGCTTCTGGTATTGATAAGGGCCGGAGAGAGTTTTCTCCCAGGATGACTGCAAGGACACCATCCCCTTACCGGAGCTGTCCTCCCTGTCTGCTGAACTCACTACCTTTCTGCTTACCTCCCCTCCCAGGGACAGGGTCCCCTCCCAGCCTCCCTGAGGTCTGGACTTTGCTCCTTGGTCTCCCCTGTGCCCCCTCCCCTATCAATCTGTCCTGTCCCCAGCACTTCCCCCACCCATGGCTCTGGACTCGTGTCTGCACTTGCAGCTCAGAGCTGAGTTCTCCCCCCTCTGTCCCATGCATATGTTTCCTTTTCCCAAGTGGTTATGAAGTTCCTCAGGGCTGGACCAGTGACCCAGGAGGCTTGCCTGGGGAAGCAGGAAGAGTGAGGACTTCCGATGTGCCTCTAACTTTTGGAAGGAAAGTGTGCATGTGCTAGCAAATATAAATACCATACAAGGGTGTATGGAAAAGCATCCTCACTTGTATGCCAGCCCCCAGCCCTGCTGCCAACCCCTGGAAGTTTCTTATATACAGACTGGATGTTTGGCCCCTCCAAATCTCATGTTGAAATTTGATCCCAGGGTTAGAGTGGGGTCTGTAGGGAGGTGTTTGGTGGCTGGCAGATCCCTCCTGAGTGGCCTGGTGCCCTCCCTGCAATAATGAGTAAATTCACACTTTACTGTTCACACAAGAGCAGAGAGCCAGTTGTTGAAAGGAGCCTGGCACCTTCTCTCTCTTACTCCCTCTCTCACCATGTGACCCGCCTGCTCCCCCTTTGCCTTCTACCTTAATTAGAAGTTCCCCGAAGCCCTCACCAAAAGCAGATGCTGGAGCAATGCTTCCGGGACAGCCAGCAGAACCATGAGCCAAACAACCTCTTCTCTTTATGAATTACATAGTCTCAGGTATTCCTTCACAGCAATGCAAAATGGACTAATACACTTTCAGAGATTTGTGACAGAGAGATTTTAGATCATGCTGTAAACATTGCCCTGTATCTCATTTTCTCCCCTTAATGGAACTTGACAATTATTTAATATCAGTAAACTTAGAGCTGCACCATTCTTTATTAACAGCTGCTTAGGTCCACAGTATGGTTGTATCATAATTTAATTATCTGGATCCCCATATTTGGCCATTTAGGCGGTTTTCAGTCTTTGAGAATAAACTTTTGATCCTAATTTGAATTCCATTTCCCCTTTTTGGCTAATTAAAATCTTGAGCCTCAGTTTTCTGATCTGTGTAGGGGGGAAATAATTATATGCACCTTACAGAGCTGCCGTGAGGATTAGAAATGAAGCAGAAATGAAGTACAGCAGGTTAATACCAATGTGTCTGTGTGGCATTTCCTACTTCAGTGCAGAGCTCTTCGTGGGCATCTGATAAATGCTTGTGAATGCTTGGTTGCTAGTTTAAAATACAGTAGAATTACATTAATTTTATATTAAGGACTCTTGGGACACATTGTTGGACTGAGGTCATTGGAGTCGTATAATCCAGTCTATGCAGGCTGGGTGTCAACTGGCCCTTCTTTGCACAGAATAGCCCATAGTACTTGGGTTTTGCTGTTCTGTTATTGCTGTTGCTCCGAATGCTGAAGGTGGTGGTGCTTGGAGGTAGGAACTGCATCTTAGCCTTCTCCACCATCCCCCATAACACCCTTTGGAAGAAAGTAAGTAGAAGGTGCTCAATAAATGCATGTCAATGTTCTGGCCTCCCATTACCTGAATAGCTTTTCTTTTCTGAACCAAAGGGGGACCTGAGTCACAGTTGGCTAGAACAGAAGGGCTGGCTACAAGCCACTGCCCCCTTGAAGCCTGGCCCCCAAGTGACCTTTTCCCACCTCCCATTGTGTGCTGTGCACAGCACATCTGTCCCCACATGCAGGACAAAGCAGAGGCTGCATGATAGGCCAGGCATTTCAATTCAGGATCCTGACATTCAAAAATTGACCCTTACCCTTTGTTTGAAAGGAACAGCCTTCCAGTTGAAAAAAGTCCTCCATCAGATGCTATGGCCTTGCTTTGAGGTGGGGTTTGCACATTTAACAGTCATGAGTGGGTTCTTGGAGGCAAAGGCAGTTTTGAAATGTGGGCGCCAGCATCTGAAATCAGACTTTGTCAGGAAGTGTGTTGCCGTGGCCCCAGTGTGGTTGTGGTCACGTGGGAAGGGCCGGGCTCAGTAGATCCTGACTTGGCTTCCAAATAGCTATAACCCTAAGCAAGTCATTTCACCTGAGCTTTAGTTTCCTCGTCTGAAAAGTGGATAATTATTTTGCCACAACTTGTTAAGGATTGTGGATTACTATATAGACTAGTCTAGGGCCTGGCACATCTTACTGACAAAATGGTAGGCTAAAAAATGGCTAATTATTACTGCCCGCATGGATTGGTGAAATTACTGTTATTAAATGTGGAAATAATTATCATTATTAAATTTTGGGTCACATTGTGAAACTACGGAATTTCACACAGGGCATTTGGGAGGCTTTGAACTCTTTCCTCCTTAAGATGCATGATGGAAATGCCAGGTGAGGTTCAGAGGCCACAGTGAGTTTGTGAAGCTGGGAGTGCTTAGCCCTCCCTGTGGGCAGTTTCAAATGTTTCTGGCTAAACATCTTGTTCAAGCATTTCTCTAGAGCCTGCAGCTCCTGGTGGTGACTTGCCTGATAAACATGTGTTCAGCAAGATACCCAAACAGGCAGTATTGTCACCAGCTGCGTCCATGTGACCATCCATCAGGGGGACCTGCCAGGGTGTGTGCTTGAGGGGTCACATCCACCTCTGAACATACTGTGGGCTGGCTGGGTGTCATTGGACCTTTGGGGCAAAAAAAAGGGAAGCGGCAACGGGTCTCCCCTTTTCCGGCACTTGGCAGAAGGGTAGAGACACCCTGTCTGGCTGCCAGTGCAAGACCCACATTTTACAGATGGGAGGCACATGGACCAGAGAGCTAGCTGTGGGGACTTGTTCAGGGTCACATGCTAGTTAGCAGCAGAACCAGAACTAAAACCCAGGCCTGTCACCGCCCTTGAAAATGCTCCTTGCTGGATACAAGAATGAAAATTCAATACAGTTTATGAGTCTGTACTGGAAAAAATGATACAGACGATGGAAGCTATAGAAGTTTTGGAGGAAAATAATGGGTGGGGGCTGGTGAGGCTGGAAGAACTTCCTGCAGAGAGGCCTTGACTCTTGAGCAGAGTTTAGACAGGTGTCTGCCCCCAAAACACACACACAGATGAAGGTATTCCATGGCTTCCCAGTGCCTGCTGCATGTCAGAGACCCTGCTCCAACCCCTGCTCAGAAGAGGACCACAGAAGCAGGGATGCCGGTAAGAACTGGTTTGCTTGCTTACTACTTGAGTGACCTGGTAAAAGTTTCCTAACTTCTCAGTTCCTCAGTTTGCTCACCTGTAAAGTGGGTAAAGTGATGGCATTTACCCACTGGAACCAAATTAGCTACAGTGTATATTTGAGCCATCTGGGAATTCTGACTTAGTAGGTCTGAGTCCAGTCCAGATCCTGCATTTCTAGCAAGCTCGGGCCGATCCTGATATTGCATGTGGGCATCACACAGAGCAAGGGCTTTGTAATCACAGCTTGTCCTCACCCCCCACTATCCACCTGTCTACCCCCATACTGAATGATCCTGCAGCCAACATGAAATGTTTATTCCTCTGTGCCGTGGTCTGTGCTGTCCTTGCTGTCCTCTCTGTTGGCAGTGGCCCACCTCCCCAGCCCAGCGAGCTGGGTATGGCCAAGCCCTGCTCTGCCTACCGCCCCTCCTGCCTGCTTCTGACAGCTCCCCTGTGCCTCCTGCATCCCCCCTTTTCATATTCAGCCCCACTTCCTTCTGTTCTCATCCTCACCAGCTACCATGTGACTCAGTTTATGTGTCCTGGAACCCAAAGTCTCCCTCTTGCCAATGAGATATACACAAGTAAATCCACACTATTATCCATGAATTCTCTGGTGAGGGTGACTTTGTTTGGGAAGGGATTACTGCAAATGGAAACAGCTCTTTGTTAAATAGTCATTGATTGATTGAGTGCTCACAAAAGGCCAAGCACTGCTCGGCACCGCTCATGCATCACCTTAGTTAAACCTCCATCACCCCATGGAAAGGTAACTCAGCACCTGATGCATGGTAGCTCGTCCAACCTTCCCCAGGACAAGGGGAAGGGCTGTTCCCATTTTGCCCATGAGGGGACTGAGGCTGAGGGGGGAGGAAGAGCAGCTCATGGCACATGCTTGAGAGGTGACTGTCCCCAACTCAACTCTAGGCCTACCCCAGCGTCCTCGCCTGTAACCTCTGTGCTACTTGGGCGTTGTCTGTGGTCTTGCAAGGAGTCCCAGGCCTTGGCTTGAGCAACCTTAACCAAGGATTTACTGAAGGTGATGTTGGTAGCTCCCACAGCTACAGCACTTTAATCTCCTCAAACCCAGTATAGCAAAGTGCTCTTGTCCTCAACCTGTCCTTGATAGGAACTGGTGATGGCTCTGAGTGGGTAGTGCTGGGAAAGCAATGAATAGAGTAAGCAGATTTGCTGGGATGTGGGTGGAGGGTGACTGTGGGGCATCAACGACTAGGGACAGCAAGTGGCCTGCCTGGCTGGTCATAGCATTTATTGGCCGACAGTCAGGGAGCCAGATGATTTGCCCAGTCTCATCCTTTGGTTAAGGCAAGGGGGCGGTTAGTGTGAGTTACAGCCTAGCCCAGCCACTAATAAGGCTGCTTGTCTGAGGCCTTCCATAATTCAAGCGGGGCTGTGCCGTTTAATGGCCCTCCTTCGTCAGATCTTCCAGGTCTCAGTGCCTCCTTAATGATTTATTTGCTTGGGATGAAATTAAGCCGAGACAGCGGGAGCTTGGAAAATACTGCAGAGCCGGCTCTCCCCAGTTTTTCATCTCTCCCAGTGGCTGCTTTCTATAAATAGAGCCACGAGCCCTGCTTCGTGACCCACCAGCCGGGAGCCCCAGCGGGCATAGGCTGCCCCGTCATGGGCCCCTGGGAACACATTTCTTGGGGCAACTGGGAATCCCCCATTCCTCGTGTCTCTCAGGCCCATGACCCCACAAGGGGATGTAGCTTCTGGCAAAGACCTTGTCATTGTCCTAGCTTTGGAGTCATTTAAGAAGATGCTTTCAAGTGGATCCATGGGAACCACAGCCAAGTTCCAGATTTTGTCCTAATTATTGATGTTTTCCCTCAAAATGCATTTCACAAGGAGGTCCCAGGGTAAGAGTGGTTTGCTGCTGGTATTCAGTGAGGTAGAAGGCAGCTCTCTGCCTGATGTCTGGGCCTGGCTATGTGGGATCCTGTCCTTCTCCTAAGGATGGCTGCCTTAGAGACAGGGACCAGGGTTACAGCGAGGACCACGTGCAGCGCTTACACAGAGGTCAGGCCAGGCACCCAGGTGGGGTTCTTTCATGGTCCAGCGCCTACAAGTTGCCTCAGGAAATGGGGTGAACATAGGTCACATGAGAATTGGGGGGAAAGGTGACAGCAGGTCCAAGAGCACAAAACGCTCAGGCACCCTCGCTCTGCTGCAACTGCACTTTTACCCCAAACCCAGCCTCTGTCACACACAGGCCTGCATGGGCCATTCTGCCCAGTGGAGAGGGTGAGGACACCAGGTCATCTATCCTGGCACCGAAAGGCCCGCAGTGTGCTCATGAGGCAGGGCTAGGCTGCAGGATGAGCGGGGGAGGTCTGGCTTTCTCTCTCCTGAAGGGCCCGCAGTCTGGTGGCAGCCTCTGTCAAGAAAAGAGAGATTTCTATCAGTTAACCAATCACTCAAGGAATATTTTTTGGTTTCTTTTTTTTTTTTTTGCAGTTTGGCTGAGGATGGGTTTGAACCCGTCAAGGAATATTTTTTGAACATCTCCCATGTGTCAGGCACTGGGGAGATGTACTATGATAATTTAGGAAGAGAGAGACAGACAGGAGCAGAAAAACCAAATAAGTGCTTGTCGTAAGTCCAGATGTAGATAAATGCAATTAAGGGAACAAAATTGGAGACTGTGATGGAAGGAGAGGTGTCAGCTGCTGCCTTGGCCCCTTTGGGGGGCATTTGAGCGAGCTAAAGGCTGGCATGTGAAGACCAGGGGAAGATGGGTCAGTGGGGCCGGGCAGCTGAGCCTGTGACCAGCGCGGCGGGCAGCAAGGAGGGGTGTGCTGCAGGAGAGAGTCAGGCCCTGAGGCTCAGGGGTCAGCAAGGCTGGACACTAGCAGGTGGAGGCACCTGCAGCCCACAGCATTTCCTTCCACCCTTGAGACTCCCGCTATTCTACTGTTTTAAAAAGTTTTAACAACCTCATTGTAAAGAAGCCATACTTCCATCTCTTTTCCACTGGAACTTATCTCCTGATTCTACAAAATGGCACGTTGTTGGAACTTCAGTGAGGGTAGCCTTTGATTGGGGTGGGTATGGCCATTTTCATTTTATAGACAAGTTGACTGAGGCACGGAAAGATTGTGCCATGAATGGTGGAATTAATTTGAACCCTTATCTTTTACTTTTCCACCTTGCTACTTCGAAGCTGAATTCTAGTCTTTGTTAAAAAAAAAAAAAGTAGAGTTCCATAGGTCTAGTAAGAATCATTCGGCAGGGTGGCACCTGTGGCTCAAGGAGTAGGGTGCCGGCCCCATACACTGAAGGTGGTGGGTTCAAACCCAGCCCCAGCCAAAAACTGCAAAAAAAAAGAACCATTCGGCAATCCCACCAAGAAAAGTAGTCTCTATAAAGTAGGAAACTCCATGTGAGCCCTGGTCAGTCTCAGCCCAACACTGCTCTTTGGCAGAGTAATTGCATTTCACAGTCGCTCTATATGGGGTAGCAGGCTGGTGACCCAGGGCTTGGAGTCCCCCATCCCCACCCCTTTAACCAGTGTGCCCCCAGTCCCATCCATGGTGCTGTAGCCTCTCCACATTCTTGGCTGGATGCTGGGAAGGGCAGCACCAGGGCAGGGCTCCTCCTGGGTAGGCTCTGCCTTCCCCTTTTGTCCCCTGGGATGGCTGAGCTCCAAGCTGGAGCTTGTCACTGCCAGGCTGGGCAAGCCACCTAGGAGGGAAGCAGTGAATTGAGGGCTTGTATTTCCTTTTTGGCTGACACATGCAACCTCCCCTGGTTATTCAAGGTGTTTCGCCAAAGTGGACTGTTCAGATGTGTGAACATTAAAAAAAGCATTCTTGACCTGAACTAAGTTGATTTACCCAGAGTCGGTGCTGGTTGTAACAGAGAGAGAGGGGGTTAGGTCCTGGAAAGAGTGCTGGCCCAGGAACCAGGAAATCTGGCCCAGCTGGGTCCAGCTTGACCATGGCCTATGCAACCTGGGCAAGTAAGCTCCTCTGTATGTGCCTCAGTTTCTCCACTGCAGGAAGGAAAAGATGGGACAAGATGACCTCAAAGGGTCTTCATAATTCTGTGGTCTCTGATATGGAGAGACTGTACATCTGATTCTTTAGATGACAGATACTTTACACTGCAGTGCTGTCCAGTAGGTAACCAGTAGCCACATGTTGCTATCTAATTAAATAAAATTAATTAAAATTAAATAAAATTAAAATTTCAGTTCCTTTGTTGTGCTAACTGCAACCAAGTGTTCCACAGCCATGTGCGATTGCTGGCTGCCATACCAGACCATTTCCCCGCAGCTCAAAGTTCTAGTGGACAATGCTGCTTTAGAGCCATGGGGCTGGGGAAGTTCCTCCTGGCCCAAGGAGTATAAATAGAACTGAGAACCAGTTCAAAGAGGTTGGATGTAGGAAGATTCAGCCCAGATACTGTTCAAGAAGGATCAGGCTGCAGGACCAAGAAAGCTCAGGAGAATGTTAAAGGTCTTGGCTAGAAAGGGGTCACTGACAGAAGGTATGCCAGGAATTCCTAGGAGGAGGGCCTGGGGGACAGCAGGGGGGCCCTGCAGGGGCAGGGGTAGCAGCCAGGCAAGCAGCAGGCCCCTTGTGAGCTGTGTCCCTGAGCCAGTCCCTGAGCCTGCAAGGGCCTCTGTTTCCTTGTGGGTGAAATGGGAACCATAAGAAAGAGGGCTGTCACGAGATGAAATAAAATGAGGCCCGTGAAGGCCCTTCATGAATGGCAGGGCCTGGGTAGGTTAGAGACGACATCTTAACTTGTAAGCCTGACTGTCCTTGATTGTGATTTTAAGGTTCCAGGGGTGTCTGCCCCATTTTAATGGGGCTGTAGGCCATTTGGGCAAGGGAAGGAGCCATGTGCCTCCTGTATTCCCCACCGCTCTGAACACACAGGTGGCTTCCCATCCACAGTCAAATGGAGTCGCCCTAGGACCCCCATGTGGGGAGGCCACAGTGGCTCTCTCTTCCTCCTGACCCAATGGCCTTTCACCAACACATGCTCAGGCTGCGAGAGCTGTTGAACACTCACCTTGTCCCTGATGTATATGTGCATCTGGCTGGGTCTGGTTGTCATTTTCTAAAACCATTGCCTGTAGTGGGCTCTGATCCCAGCTCCTCCCCGTGTAAACAAATCTGGGGCAGAAGTCAAAGGCCAGTGCTGGGTTTAGCCAGCATCTCTGGAGTGCCGTTGGTGGGAAGTAGCTTGGTGTCAAGTTTCATCAAGCTACCCTCCTTCCCAGCCTGGGATAGGCCATTTTATCTGCATTCCTAGCCAGGAGGTGACATTTCTGGCAGATTTATTGATGATGGATTGCCCACCACACTCCAGCCCTGGGTGGGTTCATTGCTTAGGTCTGGCTTTGGTTTTTCATGAAGTCCCCACCACAGACATAGAGAACACAGAGAGAGGGGTTTGAATCCTGCCCTAGAAACTTTTTCTGTTACAGAATTGATGTGCTTCCCAACAATATGGGCAGAGAAGATAAGTCAAAATAGCCGTTCGATGATTATCTCCCTCTCACAAACCAAGTGCTTTTTACATACATGTGAAATTCCATTAAATCCATTTATCCCTGTGTGGCCCATCTTAATATTCCCATTTCACAGATGAAGAAACTGAGGTTGTGCAAGGCTAAAAGGTCTCAGGACCAGAACTAGAATTTGGACTCTGGTCTTTCTGATTCCCAGGCACAAAGTCTCCTTTTGTCTTCCCGCTGATTACGATGAGCTGCAGCAGGCTTTCCAAGCATCTGAAAGACTCTGTGCCATCCCTGCTTTCTTTGCTTGACCTCAGAGTTTTGATCTGGACTTCTAGATTTGGGTTTAAGACCAGGTTTTGCTGAGCTGTGTGACCAGAGTGAGCCATGGGCCTCTCGAGCCTCAGGTGCCCTAACTAGACAGTAGAGGTGCCTGGCTGGGTTGTCCTAGGTATCCAAGGAGGGGGAGGGCTGGAGGGCTGGAGGGCCAGGTACATGGCTTCCCTGCTGATTTGGAGAGCCCATGGGACTGCGCACTGTCGCTCCTTCATGGGAACGATCATATCAATGCCCTCTCCACGCTGCCCACTCCCCATCCCCTGGGTGGTGCCCCTCATGACCCTGGGACACGTCCAGCAGAAGACATGAGACCAGCACCACTTGGACCCATGTTCTCAGCCTCTTGCTAGGGGCAGTCTTTAGTTGGAGCAAGGAGGCAGTCTTCCGCTCCCCTCTCTGGGTCAACCCAGGGAGACATTCCTTATGTGTGGCCTCCCTCACCACAGCCTACTTCTCCAGGTCCTGGACACAAAAGCATGGCCTCCCAGCCTTTAGGGCCCCTCTGCATCCCCCCAGGAAAATTTCTGCCTCTGCACTTTGGCTGCTGCTGGGCTCCCTGCCTGAGACTACCTCCACTTCTCCATCTGTCTAAGGCTGTCCTCCCTCAAGGTTCAGAGCACACTGCCAACTGGGTTTTTAAAGTCTTACTTAATGACCTTAGTCCCTACTGACCACTCTGTCCTGTGCTTCTGGAATGGATGGCGTACACAGGGGCTTATATCCAGAAGAGGTGAAAGCATGGTCACCTTCTTGGTGACCAGTCTTCAAGGCTCTCTCTGGCCCCTACCTACCTCTCTCTCTGAACTCCAGGACCCTCTGGAGGCCCTGCAGGGTAAAAGGGAAGGCTCTGCGGTTGTACTGAAAGCCTGGATTTGTCTCCTGGCTCTGCCATTACACATTACAGGCTGTGGGGCTCTGCACTTTGGTGTCATCATCTGTAAAATGCAGCTAGTAATGGTGAGAAGCTGGTGAGCCTGGCAGCATGAAAAGCCAGGCGTTACTGCACAGGGCTCTCTGGATTTGTTCTCTCTCCCAGATAAAATAGCACTCAGTACAGACCCAGCACTCAGTATACCCAAATTTAGTGGACAGTGGGTGTGCACTAAATACTTCTGTGCCTCTTCAATACTTTATTTTGCAACATTCCTTTATTAAAAACAAGCTGAGGTGCTCTAAGGCCGGGAGCTCAAGCACACACAGGGTTTGCTTAGCCTCCAAGAAGGCTCTGACTGTCCTTCCCTCCTCCTCCCCCACATCCCTGTCCTGGCCTCCTTGCATCCTCGCCCTTATGCCGCCTGGGTGGCAGCACTGGCCTATAAATCAAACCAGCTCCCTGGAGACCTTTGACCTGAACCAGATGGCCATACTGCGCCAGCACAGAGTAAGCTCAGCTTGTAACAAAGCTGAACCTCTCCCCCAACCCCCACCTGCCCTGGGGCTTGGAGCTCCTTTGGACAGCTGCCCTGTCAATCATCACCACTGGTGATCCAGGCATGGGCAGCAGCTGTGACCTTTCTGAGACTTCAGGGACCATCTTGGAGACATTCCATTAAGTCATATGAAGATCTCTTGAGGGTTTAGGGTGTCTACTCTCTCTATGGCACAAACATTAGTCGGGCCAAACAGCCCAAGTTGTTATGCCTTGTGCTACTATCTACCCCTCCTCCTCCAGGAAGCCTTCCCTGATGACAGAAGCTGCTGGAGCTTCTGTGATACAGAATGCTTGGCCCCTCCAGGTACTTATTCCTACAAACATTTACTGTGCATACTCTGCCTGGGCCTCTGGGGACAGTCAGGCACTGTTCTTGCCACTAGGACCTCCCAGAGACAGCTACGGACATAGGTAATTATAGGAGTGGTGATGGGGTCCTTGTTACCACTTTACCAGGTCCATTGCCAACTGTTCAAGAGGAAGCCAATGCTCTGAGACAGCAGGGGCTACAAGATTGAAAGAATTTAGTATCACTTCTCAAATCTGTCTCCCTGAATTTGGTAGAAAGGATTTGTAAAGATAGTTTGGCAGGCAAAGGCTAAGCAATTGGCTGCTGCCTGGCTGGGTCTGGGAGGGAACCATAGAGGTGTAGAAATTGTCTTCTTGTGCTGAGTCACGTTTGTGGGCAGGGGTCGAAAGATCAGTTGAGTCAGTTCCATGGTGTGGCCACTGGTCTGGGTGGGTCAGCCAGTCCACTGAAGGAAGAGCCTGGAAGATATCTCAAAATCTAGCCTTAGTTTTCACAAGGGTGATGTATCTATGGAAACAATGAAGAAAGCTAAGAATTATGACTGACAGCCATGCGACTCCTGAGTAGTGAGCAGTTGCAAGAAAGCAAGCAAGGGAATAATGGCTAGTTATATACAACATAGGAATATATTATTATTATTTTTAAAAAACTATGCCTCTACCTTCGCAAAGTTCTGGTCCCTCCCACAATTCTCACCTTGTGGCCCTTTATTAATTTTTTAAAGGGTGGCCACAGCTGTAGCCGAGCAGGAGGCCGAGAGCACTGTGGGAACTCAGAAGGAAGATGTTCTGTGACCTCAGAAGCCAGCACAGCCTTCCAGGGAGGAGCACTTGAGCTGGGTCTTGAAGAATAACTTGTTCTTGCCAAGTAGATTGGTGGGGAGAGGGTGTTTCAGACAGAGATGACAGCATGTGGGAGGTAGAGGCCCAGGATGTGAAGCAACTTGATGGATTTGTGCAAGTTAGAGAGCGTGCTGGAAGTGCACCTAGGGAAGTAAGTGGGGTTTGCAAGTTTATCGGTGAGAATTAAGTCTGGTTGTTTGTAGTCAAAAATTCCCTAATGATATAGGCTTAAACAAGAATGTCTTTCCCATGAAGAGAAGCCCAGAGGTAGGCAGTACAAGGATGTTGTGGAGCTCCTTGTGGTAATCAGTGCCCAGGCACCTTCTGCCTGCTGCTCCACCTTCCCAGCCCATAGGTACCTCATTGTCCAGAATGGCTGCTAGAGCTTCAGCCATTGCACCCATATTCCAGGCAGCTGGATGGACGTGTTAAGGAGGGCACACTCCCTCCCCTCTAAAAGATATCTCAGAAATACACTGTGCTTCTGCACATAGGTCTACAGCCAAAACATTATCCCACGTTCACTCTTAGATGCATGGAAGCTGGGAAATATAGTTCTGATCAGTATGGCTGCTTAAGACGCTATTCTGCAAAGGTTCCCACCTTGCCGCTGAGGGCAGGAACACTGTGGTCAACTAATGCTGCCTCGCTTTGGTGTGGCACAGAGCCGGCAGTATACGTCCCAGTGTTTGTCGTGCTGGTCTGCTGACAGAATACCCAGGGATTCCCAAGGTGTTTGCTGCAGTTCCGGCAAACAAAGCTGGGCACATGGCCAGCCACTCTCCAAAGTCCCAAAGCTGAACAGAATTTAGGTGAAGGGTTTCTCAGTGCTTTGCAGTCTGATTTTATTTCTGATCTATGGCCTCCTTAAGGCATCCATTGACCTTCAGCAAGGCTAGAGTCTGTAGAATGAGCTGTGTGCTTAGAGCACAAACTGGGAGCATGAGAAAGAAACACAACGACAGGTAGCTGCAGCCCTGGAGAGAGGGTTTTCAGAATGCAGCATACAGAAAGCATTGGAGAAAAGTCCTGAGCCATTCTATCTCACACTTGGCAATGCATTGTTTTCTGGTTTATTTCACTCCCACTGTGTGTCAGAGCCCCTGTTCCCTTAGCTGTGGAATGGGGCTAATACCACCTGCCTTGAAGGGATATTGGGAAGATCATATGAAATAACAAGGCGAAATAGGCAAGAGAAACACAGGGTAGCAGCTAAGGTAACAGGTGGTGACCTTAAACTGCCTGGGTTCTAATCCTGGCTATGCTGCTTGCTTGCTCTGTGACCTCGGATATGTTACTTAACCTTTCTGTGTCTCAGTCTCCTAGTCCATGAAGCAGGAATGATACTAACGTGTAATACTTACCTTGTAGGGCTGTTGTGAGGCCCCCTGCAAGGGATAATATATTTAAAGAGTTTAGAGCCCACACACGGCATGTGCATATAACTAGTAATGGTGCTTAAGAGAGCACAGTCTGTGGGATCAGGCAGGTCTAGGCTATGATCCTGGGTATACTACTCCTCTGAGCCCTAGTTTCCTTATTTGAAAGGAGGATACTATGACTTGCCTCATTAGTCATAACCCTAATCAGGATTAGTGACAGAGTAACCATGAAACCCTAACACATCAGACATACCCCGTAATGAGAACTATGGTGAAGATTATATAATAATAATCCTGTGTCCACTTTATTTGCATGAAGAGCCCTATAGATCACAAATGAGGTGCAACAAAAAGAGAAAACATAATGCATCGAAGGTGGGTACTATTAACATTCCTCCTGGGGAAACTGAGGCTTTAGAGAATTGCCCAAGGTGACACAGTTGGTGTGAAACAAAGCTGAGATTTGAGCTCCAAGGTTAGCTGACTCTAGCCTCTGCCGTCCTGCTTGCGGATATTGGTTCTGCAGAGGAGCAAGCCTTGGATTTAAGAGGGGAAGACTGAGGGCGGAGCTGACTCAGGGCTCCAGGGTCATCTGCCCCTAAGGTGACGCACACACAGCAGAGGACCAGGGCTTCTGAGCCCTTGTAGCCATATATGTACACAGGACCCGGGCCCCTTCTCGCGAGGATGAGTTCTCTGAGCCTGTTCCGTGGAGGGCTATCCTCTCGGGGCTGGCATGGCAGGCAGTGTGAACAGCAGCGTGGACCATGGTAGGTTGGCTGGGCCAGGAGGAGCCAGGCCTGGAGCACAAGACTGCTGAGTCTAGACTCTAGCCCATAGGCAGTGGGAGCCACGGGAGGGGCCAGGAGAGTGTGACGGAAACTAGGTTTTAGGAGGATCCGTCTTTGTGAAGTGGTGGGATGCACCAGAGGTTTCGTGCAGACAAAATGGACCAGAGGGTGGAGGGGAGCTGGCCACATTAGGAGGTAATTCAGGAAGGGGGCCCAGCAAGACGCAGAAGGTCTAGGGTGTGCTGGGGGAGCCCTAGGAGAAGTGGGTGTGATATACCTATTTTCCAGACAAGGAAACAGAGACTCAAGAGGGGGAGAATAAGGGTGCACAGCCAAGGAGTAGCAGAGTTGGACCGGGGCCCAGGGCAGGGAACCAGGCCCCAGAGTGCTGCATTTCCCCACCCCCACCCCACACCTGCTGAGGTTGACATGGTCAGGGGAGAGGAAAGGTGGGAGGATGATGGCAGGTGTCTCTAGTCACCTACTGGAGGAGCTGCTGCCTATCTGTGGCAGGGATGGGGGAGGTGGGACATTTCTGTACATACAACCTTCAATGATAGACTTTTCTTTGGGAAGCAAAAGTTTGGTTTTGTTCAGTGAGCAGGAAAATGGAAATGACCTGGAGCAGAGATTTAAAGCCCTGTTGGCCATTTAAGCAACACCATGTTTAATAGCTGGGATGACAATGTCAGGGCGATAAATCTGCTGTGCACTGTGGGGTGGGGAGTGGAGTCTCCTTGCTCTCCGAGTTCCATGTGGACCTTGAAATTCCTGCCCCCAGGCCTTCCTCACAATTGGACCCCGTAGCTGCCCACCCCCTTGCTGGACTGCACGGCTGTTAGTGCTGGCTTCAGGGGAAGGGGATGCCAGGTCTCCATGGGGATACACACAAAAGGCACAGAGTCCTCCGTGCCCCTGAAAGCACGCTGAAATAATGCCGGACGGATGGCAGCTTCTAGGTAGCAGAGTAAGAGGTCAATCTTCCTGCCTCTTTGTGCTTTTATGTGTTCCAAATGAACATATGTGAACGGGTATACTTTTCCTAGCAGATTGTTGGGGTGCGCATCCCTCAGCCCCTGCTTTAGGTACTGCTGTGCTCTCATTACTGCCTTCTCGTAGGCTGCAGGCAGCCGCCCAGCCGGACACAGCCGGACGCAGCACAACCTGGACATCCAGGGCTAACTCATTTGAGGAAGCCCTTCAACCACAGGGGACAGGGATCTGTGGATAAACATCCCTGGCTCCTTATCCTCCCGTGGGACCGTTCTGGGGTGCGTTCTACACCGCTGCTTACGGAACCCCTGACCAAGGAGCCCCCCTTGCCCACAGCGATGCCCCTTCACGTCTCCCTCCCTTCTCCGTCTCACTCTCCCTCTCTCATTTTTGTTTGCCCAGCTCCTCCCTGCAACACTACTTGCATCCAAGTTTTTGTCTCAGGAGAACCCAAACTAAGCCAGGCCCACTCTGAGCAGTTTCTCGTAGACCTCCGCAGGTGTGTTCCGGGCGTGTCCGTGTCCACTTGTGGGTACTGATATCCTCGCGCACTTTCTTTCTGACCAAGTACAGGTGGACCACAGTGAACTCGGCCCTCTGCGTCCTCCTTCCTTCGTGCCTGAACTCGGCACTGCGGGAGGAACTCCAGGTGCCAGCATGCAGCCGAGGAACCCTGTCTGGCTTCCTCCGTGCTGCTTATGGGGTCACCACATCCCCCCAAGGTTGGGACCAGCTAGTGGTTATTGGTTCTCAGGGAAGGGGCATGTGTCACGAATCCTCGTCATCTTCCAGCAGGGCAGTATTCACGGTCCAGACCCTGGCTGCGTCTTCTCTACCTCCGCCGACTCTGGGTCTGCGTATTGCAGCTGCAGAGATCAGCTGACATGGTCCAGCCAGTGCATCCAGTGAGGACCCCAGGCATCCAGGACCTCAGAAAGGGGACACAGGACAAGGAGGAGGCAGGGGTGATAAAGGAGGGCTCTGCAGAGGAGGTAACACTCTTGAGTCCTGAAACCTGAGGATTTATTAAGCAGGTAGAGAAGAGGGAGGGCTGGCAGGAGGGCGCTGCACACCGAGGGGACGACAGCCCAGCAGAGGTGGGGAGGGGTGAAGCAGGGACGAGGGAGGTAAAAGCGGAGAGCAGATGTGGTGCTTTTAATGACGATCACTTTTCTGGACTGTGGTGAAGTATTTTCCCACAGACTTTCTCGAGCAGGCCGGTGACTGCCAGCAGCCTCAGGGTCAGGAACCAGATGAGGTGATGGACACGTTTGGACAGAGGCTGTTACTTTATTCTTTGGGGAATTTGTCGAAAGCCAGTTATCTTTGAAAAACCAATTTTCAGGGATTTCACAGAAATCATTTCAAAAATTGTAGGTGTTGACAGCTCTGCAATTGATCAGCTGAGTGACCTTGGGAAAGTCCCTCTAGGTCCTGCTTTAGAATTGCTCTTTTGCCTTCTCTAAAGCAGCTGGTAAAATCTGGATGTATTAACTTGCAGGAAAATGGGGAGACCCATAAACACTTGTCTTGGTGTTGCTGGCCACTCACCACCACCTTCATTTTGCTCCTGCCCCCCCTTCCAGACTTTTTATAAATTAAGAGAAATGCTAAGCAAAACAATTCTCCCCTCCCTTCCCACTCTTCTCTCTCTTCCCCTCTGCCTCCTACATTGGGAATATACACTGAGGTCAGCCCAGGATTTAAACCCCCGACTCTACCACCATGTGACCCTGGGCAAGTCAGTCTTTAAACTTATTCTGCACTTTTTTTTTTAATTGTTTGGGATTCATTGAGGGTATAACAAATTAGGTTACACTATTGTATTTGTTAGATAAAGTCCCTCTTATAATTGTGTCCCACCTCCGGGAGGTGTGCCGTACACCGTGACCCTCCCATCCTCTCCCCTTCTCCCGTCTCCCCACTTGCTCAGTCCCCTCCCCTCCCCCCTTGTATTAGCTCATCTATTGCCTTCCTATTAGAATTGAATACACTGGATTCTTGCTTCTCCCCTCTTGTGATTCTTTACTGAGATGAATGTGATTCAACTCCATCCAGGATAATACAAAAGATGTAAAGTCTCCCTCGTTTTTAGTGGCTGAATAGTATTCCATGGTATACACAGCTTGGTAATCTATTCCTGGGTAGGTGGGCATTTTAGCTGTTTTCACGCTTTGGTGATTGTAAATTGAGCTGTGATTGTCTAGTGCAAATGACCTTATGATAAAAGGATTTTTTTTTCTTCTGGGTAGATGCCTGGTAATGGGATTGCAGGATCGAATGAGAGGTCTAATTTGAGCTCTTTGAGGATTCTACACACTTCCTTCCAAAAAGGTTGTACGAGTTAACAGTCCCCATTCTGCACATATTAACTGAGCACCCACTATTTGTCGAGCACTATTCCAGGCACTGGGACAAAACAGACAAAAATCCCAGTCTTCATGAAGCTTATTTTTTAGTGGAGATAGACAATTGGTCATTAAATGAACAGTAAGATGTGAACCAGTGATAAGTGCTTTGGAGAAAAATAAAACAGGAAAGGAGCTAGAGTGTGTAAGAGGAGGCTGGGGTTTGCAATTTTAAATAAGGAGATTATGGAAGGCCTCATTGAGAAAATGACATTTGAGCAAGGAACTTGGAAGAGGAATCCTGGGAGCGAGCCATGTGGGCATCTCTGGAAAGGGCTATCCAGGCAGAGGAAGCAGGAAATGCCAAGGCCCTGAGGCGTGTGTGCTGGAACCCGAAAGCATGGCCAAGAGGAGCAGGGAATGAGGCCAGGGACGAACAGACACAAGGGTTGGGAGATCAAGTGTGATGTTTAGCTTTCTCCCTGAGTGACATGGAGATTCACCACAAACTGGGGAAGAAGAGTGATAGGGTTTACCTTAGGGGTTGCAGGGGTCGTTTTTACTTCAGTCTTGACAGTGGAGTGTAGCAAGGCCAGGACAGCATCAGGGAGACAGGAGGGTATTTCAAGACAGGCGGTGGGAAGTGGTCAGATGCTGGGTGTATTTTGAAAGTGAAGCCAGCAGGATTTGTTATAGCGGGCAAGAAAAAAAGAAAAGTCAAGGATGACCCCAAGGTTATGGACCCAAGCAATGGAAGGAGGGGGTGCTAGTAATCAAGATGGGGAAGACTGGGGGTTGGAAACTGGACCTGTGAGAGTTGAGATGCTCGGGCATCCAAGGGAGGCACTGCGTAGACAGAGGTCAAGTGTACTGATATTTTTATAGCCATGACACAGCATGAAATCCGCCAGTGAAGGAGGGCGGCTGCTAAAGAGAAGAGGTCCCAGAACTGAGCTTTGAAACCAAGCCTCAGTTTCTCCTGTTGTAAAATAGGGATAAAAACTTTAAGTACCCTACAATGGTTATCATGGGGATTATTTAGTAACGAAGTACAGAGGAAAAGTACCATAACATGAGCTCCTCCTACAGATAGAAGTGATTGTCTCAGAAAGCATAATACTATCTGCTTATAACTGCTTTTCAGCTTTTAAATCCACTTTCAATAATTTTTTCCCTTTATTTTAGAGACCAAGTCTCATTCTGTTGCCTTGGGTAGAGTACCGTAGCATCATAGCTCACAGCAACTACAGACTCCTGGGTTCAGGCAATCCTCTTGCCTTAGCCTCCTGAATAGCTGGGACTACAGGGACCTGCCACAACACCCGGCTAGATTTTTCTGGTTTTTTTAGCAGATACAGGATCTCATTGTCGCTCAGGCTGGTCTTGAATTCCTGAGCTCAGGTGATCCTCCTGCCTCAGCCTCCCAGAGTGCTAAGATTACAGGAGTGAACCACCTCACAAGGCCCATTTTCAATATATTTTTGAAATATAATGAGCAATAAGACTGGACATAATTCTCCCCATCTGACAAGGGAGAAACCCCAGGGTTCAGAGAGATGAAGGGAACTCCCCAGGTCTCCACCACATGCTGGTGACAGAGCCAAAGCTCGCGGGGAAACCCCAGACTCCTGCTTCTCTGATCTTTCTGTCACAGCCTGTTCATGCTGACAAATGACTTAATTAAAGTGGAGCGGGAGCTGCCTGCCAGCAAGAATGTGGATGCTGGCTTCGCTCATGACAAGGCAGCATCCCCACAGGTGGTACCAGGGGCCCAGTTTCATGCTAAATGGCCGGGGACACAGGTGGCAAGGCAGAGCTGTTTCGTTTTGCAGGACAGTTTTCTTTTGGAAAGCAGGCGAGTGAGGAGGGCTCATCCACACCAGCTCTCCTCCGCCACACCTGCCTTCTCTGGCCCCAACTCGGCCCAGATGCCGCTCTTCTTCGTAGTCAGTACAGCTCGGAACACAGCAGGAAGCAGGCTCTGGAAAAAGCCACAAGCCCAGAATTAGCAGCACAGGGACAGAGAAGGTCTGGGTATACAGGAAGCAGTGTATTGGTTTTGAGTTGCCCTGAGCTGGATTAAGTCTCGGCTTTCTTTACCCTAATCTGGGAGGCTTGGTGTCACCATTCATCTCCCTGAGCTTCTGCTTTCTCTCCTGCAGGGTGGGAGGGAAACCCTTGCTTCTCAGCATTGTTGAAGGCCTAGAATGAGCATATGTAGATTGAAGGGCACAAAACGGGGGCTGATAAAAAGTGGGTGTTATTATTAGCATGAACATTATTTGGCAGACAAAAGGAAGACTTCCAGGGTGCAATCAGGCTGGTGTGCAGCCGAGCCCTTCTCCTTCACTAACCACATCTACCATTCTGACCATGGACAGATGCTCAATCAAGAGGTATTGATTAGAACCTACAGCACTTAAGGCCTTCGTCATAGTTGTGACTAGTGCCCCTCTGCCCTAGGAGTGTGCCTTGAGGCTGGAATGCAGCAGACCCTCCCAGCCACTGTCCTTGCCCAAGCACCCTTCCCAGCACTGCTCCTCCGGCTGGGCCCCTAGAGGCAGGCCTGGCTCGGCTCCTGCTGTGGGGTTGACTGCTGCTGACACCAGGGAGCAGCCTGAGCCCTGTCCTACTGCAGGGAGAGAGAAGGGAACCCTCCCGTGTGCCAGCACACACTGGTTCTCTTAACGCTCCTGCCATGCTCCATGGCACGGAGGGGCTGCTCACCCATCTTTGGAGGCTCAGAGGAAGTGCTCAAGACTGCACGGCTGTCTCCTGATGTCAGAGCTCTGCTCCTTCTCCTCTGTGTGCCTCCCTCCCCAGCCTCCACTCAGAGGAGGCTGTGGTTCCACTGTGGCCACCGGCCTGCAGTACGGGCATGAGGATGGCTCTGGAAAGGCGGTGGCATGGGGTTGAGCCGAGTTGCCCCACAGGAAAGGTGTCAGGACCTCTCCTCAGGGAGAGGAAGAGGAGGCGATTGGTGGGGGAGATGAAGTTTCCTTTCGTGAGACAGTCTGCAAGGTTTCTTGGAACTTAAACCTCAATGTGCCAGCTGAATATGATGACAATAACAACAATAATAAAACAGCTGGTGACACCACATATTGTGGTGAGCACGTTCCACACTGCAAATCTTCCCAGCAAGTCTGCAGGATGGCCTGTAGGTTCTTTTGCACTTTATAGATGAGGTAACCATGGCTCAGAGGGGTCACATAACTTGTCCAAGGTCACCCAGTTAATAAATGACAGAGCCAGGATCCAAATAAACCCAGGTCTATTTCATTCCAGGACCACACTCATTCTGCTATCCTAACTGAGGTGTTATTTAATTCATCAGAATGTTTGATCTTAGGTGACAGAGAAGAAGCCCAGAGAGGTGAAGCTGGGATTAGTCACAGCCGGTGAAGCTTCCAGATCTCCAGGGCCACCTTCCCTCCCGGCAGCGCTGGAGAGGGCCGTGTGCCAGCTGCCAAGGCCCAGCTGTGCTCTCCCCTCCCCCTCTTTTACACGCATATTTATCTCTCACACACACTTTTGTGAGTAGTTCAACACCTGCAATAGGCTCAAACCAGAAGCCAAGGGTCGTTTTTTACCAGCTATATTGGAAGAGCCATGTGGCCCCTTCTTTGACCTCTTGGAGGCTGAGCCACACCTTGCTGGCCAAATGGCGCCCTCCCCTCATTCCCCATAAACCTCCTGTGTGACCTTGTTCTGGTCACTGCCATGTTCTGGGCTGCAGTTTCCTCTACTGGGAAGTGGAGCTAGCAGCACTGACCAGCTGGGATATCTAAAAAAGCCAGCCAGGTTCCCAGCACTCAGCTGACATTTAACAAATTCTGCCCTGGCCTGCCCGCTTCCCTTGACTGCTGGCAGCTGGGCATGCTTGCTCACGGTATTTCTATAGCAACATTTGCTGTGGCCTTGCTGCCCGGGGTCCCCTTCTGAGGTTGACACTGCTCATGTCTACCTACTTTCCTTCCTCCTATGGCTCCCACAGCAGCCCACTCTCCTGCTGCGGCTCTCCCCACTTGACCGTGAGCCTGGTTGCTCTCCGTACCTCTGGCCTGCAGCATGGGGCCAGCACAGAGTGGGTGTTTGGGACCTTACCAATGAATGAATTGCTGAATTTTTGCCCTGGCTATATCCAGATCTCTGCTGGCTGTCATGGGGTATCCCAGGAAGAGTCTGTACCTCTGTGCTCACCAGGCGGTTGTGGGGAGATGGGACAGCTTTTTGTCCCCAGCACTGGCCTTGGAAGGAGCTGAGCTACACAGCCGTTCCCTGCACACACTTCTGTGCCCTGCACAGAGAGGAGCTGGTAGAGCAGGGAAGGCCTCCCAGAGCAAGCAACTTTTTGAGCGAGGGCCTAAAGAGAACATGGGTTAGATCTTGTGTTTGTTCCGGGGCTTTGTTTTTAACCACCCCCAAATGTTCTGTCACAAAATGCTTTCAAGTAGAAACCACTTTATTGCATCCTGAGAAAGACACTGGTGGCCTACTAGGCTGAGCTGCCGGCTAGACAAAGCCCCTCAGAGCCCCCAAACGGGCCTCAGCTGCCTGCACACATTTCTACTCCTGAAGGTTTCTTGCCGCCCCACGGCCCCTGGGGACAGCCCTCAGTGAGCCCTCAGTCAGCGCTCAGTCACTGCCAGAAGGATTGGTGCATGAACAGCCCAGCCCCTCACCTCTCAAATGGGGTCACTCGGAATTGTGCCTCTGGCCTCCCTGGAGTTTACACCCCCGGGCTCTGGTGCTTCCTGTAGCTGGCAGAGGAATGACCGTCCTGGTGTCACTTGCCCAGTATCTTGCCGTGCTTCTCTTATCTCCAAGACCTCACACATGTTCTCTGTGGCTATGCTGTCCCTCTCAGAACAGGTGAGACTCAGAAGTGCTCCCTGGCCACTGGGAAGCTTGGCACGATTCTAGAAGAAAGCTGTGGAGGTGAGGCTGGACCAGCCCTCGGTGTGACGAGGCACAGCTAGCCTGCTCCTAGCTCAGGTAGAGGTGGGCAGAGGCTGAGGCCGGACTAGGGTGGGGGTGCAGACCGTCCCTCGGCCACCACACAGAAATGTGTCCGCCTGACACCCCACCCCCAGCAAGGGTGATCAGGCTGCTGCTACTCGCTGCAGCCTCCACAGATCCCAGGGAGTGCTGCTCAGCCGAGGCTGCGGAGGGCTTGTTCAGGAAGGGATTTCCGGGCTACTCTGAGGCGGAAAATTTGAGACTCTGAGCGCCTCAACAGCTGTGTCCTCTGTATTGTTTGGGCCGCTGCCTGGAGCGCCATGGCTACGGAGTGAATACAAATGCATAATGGAAGAGGCTGCCCAGGGGCTCAGAACAGACTTACTCACTCTCTGCTCACCCACCTGCTCCCTGCCCCGCTCCCTTGAGACTGCTGGGACTTGATGTTGTCAAAACTTATATAAATCCTAATGTCCTCTGGCTCTGTTGTCCACAGGGCCCCAGACAGCAGGAAGAAGGAGGGGGTTTTTACTTTGTAAGTGAGGGGGATGAGGAGGGTCCATGCCCACTCAGACTCCTGGGAAGCGGCTGGGACCCAGAAGACAGGGATGACTTGGGACCCATCATGTTCTGTCTCCTCAGAACATTCTGGGTTAATCTAGGGAACCTACCCTAGTGCCCTTTGTGTGGGAGGCTGGCCTGGGGCTGAGTCGTGCTGTGGGTAGAGCTACTCTCCCAGATGAGGGAGGACCAGGGAGAGGGGACATTAGTGAGATCTTGAGTCCTAACTCCAGGGGCAGCGAGCTCCCATGAGCAAGTCTGGGTTGAGAGCCAGGGCTTGGACCTACACAAGAAGGTCCGGTTATAACACCAGAACCAGAGGTGCCCCTGCCAGAAACCTCAGATATGCTTCCTAGTAGAAGAGAAGCCAACCTAGGATGAGATGCCCACCTAGGGCCACAGGGACGAGCAGCCAAGGAGGGGAATAAGATGGCAGGTGAGTTTAGGGACCAAAGGAGGCAGACGTTTGGTGTGCTGGACAGTTAGGGCCTCACCTCCCTCCATCTAAACCTCATACTTCTTTTGATGCAGCCTCAGTTAGTCTTAGCCAACGGAGCTGCCAGCTCACATTGCCCAGTCTCAAAGAGCTTGTGACTCTCTCTTTCTCAGAGCATTTGCCAAGCCAGCTCCCCCTGTCCTGCCAGCTGGACTGATTTCCAAGACCTAAAAGCAGGACTTTACAGGAATCCCCAATGGGCTCCACCTAACTGCACAATGCCAAATTTCCTAGAGTGTGGAGACCATCTGGGTTTCTAATCCACACTCTCTGTGTTATCTGTCTTTTCCAGCTTGTGCTGCTCACACATTTGTAACATCATAACAAACATGTTAAAATATATATAGCGTCCTATCTCGAACATAAAGAGCACATGACTGTTACTTGTGTTCAGTTGTGCTTGACTTCTTGACATAATCCTCTTTTCTGAGTAGATATTTAATTAAATATGTATTAATTTTAATTTTGTTATTTTCTTTCAGTAGTTTTGAATGAGTAAATTCACCCCATGTCTCAGATTTCTTTCTTTCCTTTTTTTTTTTTTTTTTGGAGACAGAATCTCACTCTTTCCCAGGTTCGAGTGTTGTGGCATCAGCCTAGCTCACAGTAACCTCAATTTCCTTGGCTTAAGCAATCTCCTGCCTCAGCCTCCTGAGGCAATCACCCTTTTAAGTATTTTTCTACCACAATACCTAGCTAACTTTTCTATTTTTTTTTTTTTTTTAAGTACAGATGGGGCCTCAGTCTTGCCCAGGCTGGTCTCAAACTCCTGAGTACAAGGAATCTTCATGCATGGCCTCTCAAATATTTTTTAAGGTCCTTAAAAAAGCTGTAGTCCAGGCTCGGCACCTGTAGCTCAACGAGCTAAGGCGCCGGCCACGTACACCTGAGCTGGCGGGTTCGAATCCAGCCTGGGCCTGCCAAACAATGACAGCTGCAACCAAAAAATGGCCGGGCGTTGTGGCGGGCACCTGTAGTCCCAGCTACTTGGGAGGCAGAGGCAGGAGACTCGCTTGAGCCCAGGAGTTGGAGGTTGCTGTGAGCTGTGACGCCACGGCACTCTATCCAGGGTGACAGCTTGAGGCTCTGTCTCAAAAAAAAAAAAAAAAGCTGTAGTCCAGAGCCCTATCCCCCATTGTTGAAACAGGCCCATCACCTTCTCCTTTCTGTCCTGGTCACCCTAGTGAGTGCCCTGTCTAACCTTCCTGGCTCTGGTTTTCTTGTCCCAATCTATTGCCTTTGTACATGGCTTCAGCATTCATCACTCTGAAATGCCCTTTCTCCCTGTTCAATTCTTCTTTGACAGTCTGGGCAGGTGACTGGAGCCAGCCTGGATGGGGGGCTATTCATCAGCAGCCCCCAGCCCATGCTGCAGCCCTGTGGCCTAACATAGGCCATCTCTGTAGTCTGGCCAGGGCCTTTGTTGTACCCACTATGTTGATTCCTCCATTTCTACCTTAGTCCCTGTTCTTACCCAGCCTGGATGGGAGGGGCTGGGATGGGAAGGGCTTCAATAAAACCACCCGGGACTCATGATGAAGGCATGCAAACAACAGAGGCTGTGGTTCTGAGACTGCCCATGTTTCTCGCTAAAGGCACATTTACCATATTCTTGATCCTTTCTGAGAAATCTCTCTTAAGGCCTCTTGACTTTAATTTTCCAGTTGTCTTTCATGTAGAAGAGAGACTGGCCACCCCTCCTATTAAATGAAGAGGGATGGGCCCTGGAGCCTGCAGATGGCTACGTTTGGGAGGGAGGATCAGAGGGGAAGCTGGGCGATGGCTGATACCACAGAGCTAAAGGTCAGTGAGCCTCTGATTGGGTGGCAAAGGGGTAATACTTGATAATTAAAATTATTGTAAAAGAAAAAATAACCAATAGTAAAACATTATTGATAGTACTAGTGACACTTTTCTGAGCGCTTTACATACATTGCCTTATTTAACTCTCACAATATTCACATGAAACAAAGACAGGTTTAGAGCACATCGCATAGATGTCTAAGGTCACAGGGGCTGGGAGGACAGCCAGGACTGTCTGGTTCTTAAGTCCATGCACCAAACCATTTTGTTATGAACCAGCAAGAATTTGCCGATTCCTGGAGAAATCAATTCCATTGATCCCTCTGTCCCCAGCACCAAAGGCTTAAATTACTGTAATACTATGGTTAAAAATCTCGTTTAAAGCTGATAGGACCACTCCCACCTCATTACTCTTTTAAGTATTTTTCTGTTCTTTTTTTGTATTTACTTTTTCAGATGAACTTGAATTAATCATTTTGGTAAGGTCTCCAAAAATTCTGTTGGCATTTTAATTGAGATCCTACTGCACTTGTAGATTATTTTAGGGGATAAGTGACATTTTCAAGTTATTGAGTATGGCAATCCAAACGTAAAATGCATCTTTCTACTTCTTCAAGTTTTATGTGACATCCTTTGGCATATTTAATTTTTTACCATTTCAAATCGTATACAGTTCTTGTCGTGTTTATCCCTAGGATTTTTTGTTTGTTTGTTTTTATATGAAAGGAAGCTTATCTTCCATTACATTTTCTAATTTGTTTGTCTAGACAGGGGCTGTGGATTGTTGATTATCAATTTCCTAATTGTCAGGCTCACTGAGTTCTTATTTCTCTAACAGGTTCTCTCTCAGTTTTCTTGGGTATTCTAGGTATAGCATCATATCATCTGCAGATAGTGACAGTTTTGTCTTTTTTTCTCTTATCTAATTGACTGATTCCTCCAGAACAGTGATAAGGAATAGTGGTGCTGTGGTTGTCTTAGTTCATTTTCCACTGTTATAACAGAATACAAGAGACTGGGTAATTTATCAAGAACAAAACTTTATTTAACCTGTGGTTCTGGAGGCAGAGAAGTTCAAGAGCATGTACCAGCATCTGGAGAGGGTCATCCCATGGTGGAAGGTGGAAGTGAGCACGAGATGGAGCCCAGATGGGGGCCAAACTTACCTTTTTATTAGGAGCCCACTCCTGACATAACAAACCCATTCCCATAACAATGGCATTAATATACTCATGAGAGTGAGGTGTTCATAGCCTAATCATTTCCTAAAGGTCCCAACTCTTAATCCTGTTACAATGGCAATTAAATTTCAACACAAGTTTTAGGGGGGACATTCAAACCGTAGCAGTGAAATATTATCATCTGTAATGATTAAATAATATATTACCATTTGGCTATATCATAATCTAATTAGCTGTTGTCCATTTCATACATGTAGGCTGTTTATAGATAACATTACAGATTGGAATGCTTTTGCTTATACGTTTGCCATCCTTGTTATTTATGTCATTGTGTAGATTGTTAGGAGTAAAAATTATGGTTCAGGGACTTGAATTGGCTTTGACATTGCTGATACAGAATACCAGCTAATTTTCCAGCAGAGGATTTTCTGTAAACTAAACAAAAGTGTATACATAAAAGCTTCAAATATTGGTTAGTGCCTTGGAGAAATGGGGGACCATTTTCTTAGAATGTAATTTATACTGTGTGAGCTTGGGTATTAGTCTTGTCAGGCTTAGATTTCTGTCAGGGTCATCCCATGGTGCAAGAATAGGACCCTGTGGCATCAGAATGGGCTGGTGCTCAAGTCAGTGCCCCTAAGCTGAGGTCAAGCATAGCCTCTGTTTACTCACTCTGAGAATCCCCCTCTGTAGGGGACTGCTGTGAACTATGCAACCATCAGACATATGCCCCAGTGTGTCGTAAGTGCACTAGCCCAGGACCAGGGGTCCACAGGTCTGTGGCAGCAGCTGTTTAGCAGCTGTGTGGACCCTCTGTCTCCCCATGGCTCTGCCCTCTCTGCTGCACATATATCTCACTTTCTTTCATTGTTCTCCAATGATACAATTGGGGGTCTGGTCAGCCTAACTACCCTGTTGTCAGCAGAGGGGTTGTGTCTTGTCTTCCCTAGCCCCCCTTGTCTTCCCTTGCACGAACTAGACAGGGGTGTTATGAGTTGAATTGTGCCCCCCACAAACTGATATATTAAAGTCCTAACCCCCAATACCTCAGAAAGTGATCTTACCAGGGAATAAGGTCATTGCAGATGTAATAAGTGAAGATGAAGTCATTAGGGTGGACCCTAGTGCACTCTGACTGGTGTCCTTATGGAAAGGAAAAATTTAGACACTCACACATAGAGACCATCATGGGAAGACAAAGGCAGAGACCAGGGTGATGTGGGTACAAGTCAAGGGTAGCCAAAGGCTGTCAGAAAACCACTGGAATATAGGAGACAGGCATGGAACAGATCCCTCAGAAGGAATCAACCCTGCCCACACCTTGATCTTGGACTTCTAGCCTGGAAAACGGTGAGGCTACTATTTATGTCTCCCAGTTTGGGGTCCTCTGTTATAGCATCCCCAGGAAACTGCCAGGGTGCATCTGCTTAAGTAATGTGAAGCAAACTTTCTCCACATGCTCAGGAGTGATTTGCCAAGATGGCTCGAACAGGTGAGGCCAAGGGTGGGGAAGGGCCGGATGGAGAGGGCCGGAGTCTACTGAGTAGCACCCTGAGTCCCGGGACTTAGCGGCCCCACTATGGCCAGCACCTAGAGAAAGAAGAGGAGGGTGCCCTGGCCCCCAGAGCTAACCACATGTAGCATTCTGGTGAACACTTTTCATGTAAACCTGCAAGGACTCCCTGTGAAATGGCCAGAGCCCCCTCTCCAGGGCCCAAGACGGGAGCTGCTCCTCTGTGGGAAAGTGCAAGATAGCCAAGAAAGGAATGGGAACCGGGGAGACAGAGGACTAGCTTCCCCGAGACCTGCAACTCTTTGAGTATAGAAGGACAAAGTATGAGTTGTCGGGGGAATGGTGCTGGCCCTAAAAAATGCCACCCAGACCTTCTGAGGCCGGTAGTGGAGGAACAGCAGCCCGCTGGGGAGAAGGGTGGATAGACCTCAGAGCCCAACTCTCAACCCCTTCAAACCTCCCACGGCCCCAGCAGGACAACCCTGCCAGGCTGTAGTGGCCTACGGGCTCGTCCTTTCCACCTGTCCTTGGCACTGCAAACACTTAGGCTGGGAGGCTGGTGAAGACCTAAGTAAACACTGAGAAACAGACCTGGCAAGACCCAAGGCTGGGAACCTCGTTTCCAAGGCAGCACTTTCATTTGTCAGCATGGAGCTGCCTTACCTGATGGTCCTCGCTCAGTACCTCACTCTGCCGCTGGGGCAGAGACTTAGGAGCCCAACTGCCCAGGAGAAAGCCCACCTGTACCACGAGCTAGCTCTGGAACCATGGCAAAGTTGCTTAACCTCCCCAAATTTCTGTCTTCACATCTGTAAAATGGAGATATTAACCCCCACCTGTCAAAGCTATCCTGAGGATTAAATAATATAATGGATATAAACTGCCCAGCGCAATACCAGCACACAGATGTGATCACTACCAGATGTGCCTTACTATTTATTACCCGCATAATATTCCCCAAGTGATGGACATCTAGATTCTTCCCACCTTACATGTTTTTATCTTCCCTTAAGCTAAACAACTGACAGCGCACTAAATATAAGATGCAAGGATGATGCATTGCACATCTTAAATTAGTCATAACAGGTTCTGCACTATTCCTTTCCACGCACCAGCCTAGTCACTAGAGACTTTTGAGGATTTCCCCAAGGCGTGTTACAGGGATGCCTATAAACCCATTGTGCTTCCTCACAGCAATACTCCTCCCCAAGGGTCTTTCCTCCAGGAATGCTCCCACAGGGTCAGTGCCTACAGTTGCGCAGTGGAGACCTTGAGATTCTTTTACAAATCATCGGGAATTCTGTTCATTCATGCTCTCATTGATTCGTTCCCTCCTTCATCTCAGAGCAGGAATTACTCAGGCAGAAAGCGCCAGAAATCAGAGTTGTGAGAGGGCCTGGGATCTGGGGCACCGCGGCGTAGCCAGAGACGGACTGAAGGGCGTGGTTACTGTTAGCTGGCTGATATTCACTAAGCAGGTACTCTGTGCCAGGGGCTGAAAACAAGGCAGTGAGCATGGCCGCCCGGCATCCCACCCTGGAACTTGGGTCACAGCAGGGAAGGCATGATTACAGAAATCTTCCTGTGGTTACTGGTGTGCTTGGGTGGCACATGGGGCAAGTCGATGGTCCTGGAGTGTGTCAGGGAGGCCTGGCTTGTTTTGGGAGTCAGAGAAAGCCAATGTAGGCAACCTCTAAGCTCAGAGGAGGAATGAACTAGTGAGGTGTTTATTGTAGGGTGAGGGTGAAGGAAAAGGTGTTCATGGCAGCTGGAGCAGCACATGCAAAGGCCCTGAGGTGGCAGGTGGCAGGCAGGGAGCATGGCAGGAAACAAAGCTGGGGAAGCAGGTGGGGTCTCATGAAGGACGATGGAACCGAACAGGAAGGAAAACTATATATATAGTAAATTTGAGTAAGGAAATTTACTATAGGTAGGATGTGGGTGAAATTACAAACTCACTGACAGTGTCCAAGGCCAGGTGACTGGCACCTTTGAGATGTCTTGTGGTCAAAGTAGTTGCCCAAGGCAAGCGTTTCCAGGAAGGAGAAAGCTGCTTGGCATTACTTGTCAAGCCCCAGGGGTCATCCAGGCTTTGTACTGACCTTTGGGAAGGGGCCACACCTCCACCCCCTCCTTTCCCTGGACTCCAGGAACTCAAGGGCCATCGTGCTTGCTGTCCCTAGATATTGACTTGCTGTGTAATCACCACACCCAGCCCTGCCCTCTATCCAGCCCGTCTCTTCTCAGACTTTAAAAGAGGATTTCCTACAGCCCAAACCAGACATGGTCACTTACAAAAAAAGATATGGCTCCCAAGTGGCTGTGCCTGTCCTGTGTGCTGCATAAGCTCTCTGGCATCTCTGATTTCCCAAGAACCAGAGATCAGACGCAAAAACTGTTTGCAACAAGGCTTTAGAAACCACAGTCCCAAAGGGGCAGCCTCTGAAGACAGCAACCTCCACTGACCTGGAGCCAGGGCCCCCTCCGAGCCGGCTTCACTCACATGCCCTTCCCAGACGCAATTAATTCCAAAGCAGAAGCTGAAAAAACGTGAACTCTGGGTAAGCCACATCCCCAAGGCAAGGCAACTGGGACTTGTTACTGAGCTGCTCCAGGTCAGGCACTATGTGGGTACAATGGGGCCCCATAATGGGAACAAGGGGCTTCCCACCTAGCTCACATGTCAACCCAAGGTAACAGCAGCATAGGAACAGCTCACCATAGCCCTGGCCCTGAGAATGAATGAAAGACACGCTTAGGACCTGAGAAGGAACTGACTTCTGTCCTGAAGTTATTAAAGGTCTCTCAGATGTAACTTGCAGTTCACTTATACGCTATTTGAATTTATATCCCCTTGGTCTTCTGCCTCCCACTCCCTCCCAAGAACAAAAACAATAATGAAAGTGAGGGGTGGGTGAGGCCAAAGACAAGCACACCAACCTCAGTGCCTGCCACCACCCAGGGGTCAGCAAGGGACTCTCCCAGGGAAGCCACCTGGGGCCATTCAGCAAAGCATCATGAGCCCCAAACCTCAGCAGCCAGGCAGAGCAAGGCCAGGCTACCACCAGTGACCTTGTCTTCTTTTCTAACTCTGAATCTACCAAAATGGATTCAATTATGTTTAGAGTGATAGGTTAGACGAAAGCAGTGGTGCGTTTGGGTGATCTCTTCTCACCCAAAGAGATCAGACTAAAAGTAGGTTGGTCAATTAAAAGGACAATTGATCAGAAAAATGCACTCTTGGTAAGAAAGCTCTTTCCCCAATAGTTTCAAATAAATGAGGTGTCAGTGAAATAAATAATCCCAGCCTTAAATAACGAAGACTCTCCCAAGAAGCATGTGATTTCTAATGAGAGGGACAGGCAGTGAGGGCTGTCAGCTCGCGGAGAGAAATGGCCCCTGTGGGCACAGAATTTCAGAGGGTCTGGCTGAGAGGACCTCTTGCTGAGGTGGGGAGTCCTGAGTAGAGGGCGAGGAAAGGGAGGGCGCTCTAAGCAGGAAAAATGGCAGGAGCAGAGGCGGTGGGGGATGTGGAAAGTACCCCGTTTGGGGGGAAGGGACAGTGAGACTAGCAAGAGGGAAGTTTGCGGGTGTATTCCTTGAGGGCCTGCAGGAGCCAGCTTGTGGCCCGTGCACACTACAGACACCTGCCAGTGGCTGCCACAGACCAGCACAGAAGCTTCTTTTCCGATCCTCCCCAGGCTCTCCTTTGCATGGCCAATGGCCGGGGTTGTCTTTGGTAGCTCAGATCCTGGACATCTATGAGAGGAGATGGCCAGGTGGGACGGAGTAGCACCAGGCCTTGTGACCTGCACACTGGTGGCCGATGTCAAGCGGCTGGCGGTATCTGCAGATTTCGCTGCCCAGACCTGAGCAGGGCCCACCAGGGTGTCCTGGGAGCCAGCACAGGCTGCACAACCGGCCATCACAAGTAAGCCTTTGTGCCCTGGTTAAGAAACCAGCCAAATATTTTCCCTGTCACTTTATGAGGTGCTAGCTCTACCCATTCAAGCTGGGAAAAATAAAGCGTCACATAATTTGCACCGTTAGAGTTGAGAAGGTTTGAAGTGAACCAACTCCTTTTAGAAGAATTCTGTACCCCTGGGAAGGCCTGGCAGCCCAAGGGGAAGGAGTGAACCCAGGTCCCCGCCTCGGTGAGGGACGGGCACCACCAAGTCAGCTGCAGGTTTTGCAGCGCTGGAGAATGAGGCCCTGAGCCTAGAAAGTCATCAGCACAGAGATGGGCTGTGGTTGATGAGGAGACGGAGTTCCCTGAGAATTTTTTTAACCCCAGTCAGCCTCATCCTTGAAAATGTTTAGCATTGTGCTTTCCGGGACTGTTGTAGCCTCCTTCTTACAAGGAGGCCAGAGAGGCTTACAGAAAATGGTAAATGGGAATTCTACAGTACTTTGCCACAAGCCAGAAAGGGTTCTAGAAAGGTTTCAGAGCCAAGGTGCATGGTGAAAGATGTCTCACCCTGAAGTCGAAAAGCATCAGCCTCATGCAGTAAGCTGGGGAACAGCCACCATCCTGCTGTGATTTCTGGCCTCCCGGTGAGTTTCCTCACGCCCTGCAAAGTCCTTCTTTCTTATTGCATATAATTTCATTGGTACATCAGCTTCCCTCTCACCTCTCTCTAGTAATAAGTGTCATTCATTGCGTATCTGCTATATTGTGCCAAGCATTTTGCTAAGTATCTCGTTCATTTATTCAACTGAGATTTATCACACATGTATGATAAATTCATACTTTACTATCCCCTGAGGATATTCTATACTATCCCCTGAAGATGCTACAGCCCTATGCAGAGTAGTATCAAATCCATTGTTACAGATGGATAATTTGAGATCAAAGAGCAGAAGTGACTTGGAAAAGACATACAGCTAATGCACAGCAGAGCTGGGTTTTAAAGCCAGCCCATCTAACTTCAAAGTTTGGCTTTTCTCCACCCCTTCAACTGGCAGGGTTGGAAAGAGGCAAGTAATTAGTAACGAAGAGACAATATATGCAACCTCGATTATAATACTTTGTTTACCTTAGAAGCTATAATCAAATTGATTGTAGTTTTATATGCTTATTACCTTTTGAAATGAAATAAAATTATATAGCATTTTCATAAAAGCTGATCCATGATGGCCACTTGCAGTTCCACTGTGCATGCAATAACTCCACATCGCCACCTAGTGGTAGAGATTTTACATAACGAGAAGGAAATCTGGAGCGGGAATTTCACCTAAACCGCGGTGGGCCTGTAGAAGGGTCTACAATGTTCTGACTACAATGTGGAAGAGACTGTACATTCTGGGAATGAGAGTTCAGCGGGTGCAGTCCGCGATCCACCCTAGACAGGCACCCTTGGCACTGAGTCCGCCGCTCCAGCTCTGTAGGAGGCAGATCCTTCGTTATGCAGCTCCTGCGTGGGCTGGTATTCCTGGAGACTCCCTCCCAACGTGGACGTTCCCTGAGTCTTTTTTGTCCCCTCCACGTTGTACTGAACTAAAGGGAAAACGCGCAGGCCGATTTGGAGGCATCAGTGGGGAAGGTGGTGTTGGGCGAGGGGGTGGGTCTTTCTGGAGACTTCAGGCCACTCTGTGAAGACAATACTTCCTCCTCCACGTGTAGGGCTCGGCCTGGCCTCAGGCAGCCCCCCCAGCTCCCACAGTCCCTCGCCCTCTCTGCTTCCAGTTCCTCTTTGGGTATTTCTCACCCCATGACTTTCTTCACTGGACCAAAGACCCTCTGCCATACACAGAGAGTGTGTTCTTCAGGAACTACTGCTGATCATAGTTCAAGGACTCAAGTTCAGGATCTAGAGAGGCAGAGGTTTTCTTAGTTGTTATTTTCTTGTAAGGTATTTTGCCTTAAAAAAGTGGTAGGTGCTTTTATCACTGGGCAATCCTGGAGTAAATTATGGTTTCAGCCTCACTTGCATCCCGGGTTCAAATACCATTTCTAAATTCTGGGTTCTCTCCCTCCTCTAAGCTCTTCTTCCCTCGTGTCTAGTGGTGGCTCAGGGGTGTCTTATGGAGCTTCAGCACCACATGCTCTCAACCTACATGAAATAACACAATCTAAGCAGTGTTTTCATGTCAATCCCCGATCTCCCATTCCACCCTTGAGCCTTTCCACACCCATGCTAGAGACCCCATGGAGGGGCCTGCGGAATGGTTGGGGTCATCTTTCATCTTCTTTCTCAAGTCCCTAAAATACTTCACGGAGCCCTTAGGTTCCTCTGTCCCGCCCTTCATATCCATAGGAGCTTGGTACCAGCACGAGGATGCATTCTGATTGGCCCCACGTGGGGCACATGCTTACACCCTGAACCAATCACTGTGCTGCTGGATGGGAATGGGCTGATTAGCTCAGCCCCGTGGTAGGCTCCACCCCTGGACCTGGGGTGGGGCGAAGTCTCTGGAAGGAGAGCACACCCCAAGGGGTTCTGAAAATATTTTACCAAAAGAAGAGGCAAAGGATACTGGAGGCAAAGCCATCAGAAATCCTATAGTAACTAACATAAGGGTTTGTAGAATGAAAGTTTATAGATGATGTATTTTTTGAGTAAACCCAAGACTTTGATAATCAAGACTTTATGGTAGGGTCACTCCCTTCTCTGGAAAGGTCTCTCCAGTAGCTGAGAGAAGGGGGCTGGGCATATATCTCGTCTTCCTCCCACTTGAAACTGCGAGGGTGGGCACTTGGATGAAGATATCAACAGCAGGGTCTCTCCAACTCAGAACCCTGAAGAAGGGAGGCATTTCCTGAGGTTTGTGAATTTCCCCCTGCGAGCATGACTTGCACGTGTATATCATCCTATAACCAGGGGGACAGCCTTGCATCCCCCTCCGCTGCGCTCAGCAGTCCACTTGTGTCATTGTAGTGGCTTCTCCCTCTGTTCTGCTCTGCTTGGGCCAATTTTCGAAACTCCAGACAGTGTGTCTAAGTGGGCAGGGCCTTAGGGACTCCGGTGGAGGGGGATGAGAGAGGGTCAGCGTCCTTACAGAGTTCATGCAGTTAAATCACAGAGCTCAGGACCCCTCTGCCCAGCAGCTCTCACAATATGTGCCTTGTTTCCACAGGATTCCCCAGCAGGCAGACAGGGAGGCAGCCCAGGGGAAGGCCCAGATGACACCTTTACCGTGAATAATCCACAAAATCAATTATCCATAGTCAGGCAGAACAGCAAGGCAGGCCCCTCAGTGCAGTTGCTGGGTGATCTACAAGGATTACTTCTTGCTGTAGGGCATCCCTTTCTAATTGTCTTTTGCTCAGACTAATGTTAAAAATTAACTTTCCCTGCATTCAAATGAGGCCACAGGGGGAGGTGGCATGAGAGCAGAGGCTTGATTTTTGGTGGCTAAGCCACAAGGGTGTCTTTCCCAGGCATTACTCAGTGCATGTTCGATCCCTCAGAGGTGCAGATATCATACTGAGTAACATTCGGTGTGGGGGCTAGGGATACACCCTAGATCAGACCCAGGCTCCACCTCAAAGAGCCTCTAGTTTATTGGGGTCACCTTACAGATCATGGTAATTCAGTGAGGTGAGCATTAACAAAGGGCCCTAGCAAGTGCAGCGGGGAGAGAAAGCAGCAGGTGTTTGGGCCAGCGGGGCACCAGGGACAGGCAGAGGAGGGACGTGGGGGTGGAGATTTGAAGACGTTTCTAGATAGAGAAGGGCAAGACAGGAATTTCAGGGAGGGCAGAGCCTGTACAAAGGCACAGAGCCTTTGAATTGCGTGACAGACTTTGGGGGATTGTTAAGAAGTCTAGGGTTCACAGGGAGAGAGGGAGAGTCATCAGCAAAGAGACCAGATCGTGAAGGGCGACCTCACTGGTCTGATTGGTCATCTACTCATTCACTAAATCTGGGTCTTTTGGAGTCCAGTATTTTTTTAATTTAGATTTTATGTATTTTAAATACATACATAAGAATTAATTAAAACAGGATTTTGTAAGTCTCCTGCTCACCTCTGCCCCAGCCACCTTCCCCAGAGGCAACCAGTGAAGGCAGATTCTCGCCTGTTCTTCTAAGGTATTTTCCACAAATACACAGACAGCAGCATCCCCCGTCCCTGCCGTGCACCTTGCTTCCTTCACTTCACACAGCTCTGACACACACACAGCCACCTTCTTGACAGTGGTGGGAGTTCTGGTGTAGCCCCAGGTCTAAGTTCTAATCCAGAGCTTAGAGACCTTCTTGTTCACCCTCTCATTTTACAGCGAAAAGGGGCCAGAGAAGATGGGGAGCAGACCCACATCACCCAGCTGTTCAGGGTCTGAGCCAGAACTCAGATTCATGTGTCTGCCTCTCATATCCATCCTGGGCCAGCCAGGTCCACTTTCTTGCCAGTGGTCCTAATTTGTTAGCCCTGAGGTTGGAAAAATTAATGTGTGAGGCTGCCAAGTTTTGCAGCCATTACAGGCAATAGGGAGGTGCATCCATCAGCCTCTCCAAATGTGAGCTCAGACTTCCACAGAAATCTCATCAGTGTTCCTTCCCTTCTGCCTTTCTCTCTTCTCCTCTTCCTCTTCCCCACCTGTGCTGCAGCTGCCTTGTGTCAAGCCTCTGCCCATCCTAGTCCCAGCCACTGGTCACTATGGCAACGAGGGCCTTCCATCAAAAAGTGGCCTTCCAGGTATTTTATTTTGAGCCCCAATTAAGCAGGGCAGGCGGCAGGCTGGGAGCAGTGCAGGGAAGAGTGTTTTATGGCCTGTGAGAGAGCCCAGGTGCTATTTATAGCTCCTTAATCGGTGTTGCTAAATGGGGTCTTAATGCAAGTCCCCTGGCAACTGTATACTTTCATCACCAGGAATCTCCTCCCTGCAGCCTGACTCCTTCCATCTGTGGACCTGAGGGGGGACCAGTGCCTCCTTTGTGCTCAGCAGCTGTCAGCCTGGCCCTTCCAACATCCTCCTGACTCTAGTGGGCCCTTTGCAGCCCCAACTTTGGGGATTTTAGCTCTGCAACTATTGCTTCCATCAGGAACCCAGAGTCTTCAGGAAATTGTTTGTCCTAGGGGGAGATTCTGGCCCCAGCCTGCCACCTCTGCTCCCTAATCTTGCGATCAAAGCCAGAGTAGAAAGAGGAACGTGTGTGGTTGAACATTAATGTGGATGTTCAGAAAATCCTTTCCATCACTACCTCATGGGTTAACCAAGCAGTTTCACTCATTAAAACAGCAAGTTAAACATGCTCCCCATTCTTACAGCTGGGGAAATTGAGAACGAATGTCCACTGCCAGGCACTGCCTTGGAGCTTTATGTGCACCATTCCCTTCAGTTTTCACACAACCGATTTTACAGAGAAGGAACTTGTGTCAGTCAGGACAGGCCAGGTCTTGCTGCAGAAACAGACAATGCCCACGTCTCACCGACTTCAATCAACAAGGGTTCGTTTTTGTCCGCACAGCATGCTAGGCACTGGCCCAGTGAAGATATTTCCACAGGTTTGTGAGCAACCCCCAATTATCACTAATGGGGAAGAGAAGGCAGCGGAGCACATCCTGGCTCCTAATGCTTCCAGCCGCAGTGACACACATGGCTTCACACCTAACTCCAAGTGAGGAGGGAAGGGTGAGCTGATCATGTGCCCAGACAGCAAGCGCTGGAGTCTTTGAGAACAATCCCTATGACCCCTACAGAAGCGGAGGGTCCCAGAGGTGATGCAGTTTGCCCAGATCCCATGGCTCCTAAATGGCAGAGCTGTAATGTGAATTCTCAGCTGTTTCTCCAGAAACCTGTGTCTTTTCCCCATAGCAAAGCAGCTATAGAGATGGGCTCTAAAGTCAGACTCCTGGCTTGAATCCCGTCTCTCGCAGTTACCAGGAATATCACCCTCGTTAGACAAGTCACTTAACTTCTCAGAGCCTCGTTTAGTCGTGAAATGAAGATATGAGTGCATCAATTCCGCTCTGTTCTGAAACCAAAACCGTGTTCATAAGTTTGGCCAAACTCGTTTGGCAGCCAGTCTAACCTAAATGGGTGTGAACTATTTATAGTCACTCCTTCTTTCACTTGATGTGAGTATTCCTAGGTTTGACTAGAGAAATATTAAAGTGTTTGATTGCAGGCTCTGACCCAGCCCACTGGCAATGTTATACAATACGAGGCATATGCAACCTAATTACTCAACTCTGGAATTTTCTATTTTTGGATACGGGACAATGGGCCAGTAGCACCTTTCTCTTGGGTTCATCATGAGGATTAAGGGAGATGATGTGTCAAAAAATTCTGAGCACAGGGCTCAGCACACAGTGAGTGGTGAGTTTCAATACTTACTGGTCATTCCTGGTCCCTAGATGGGACTGCTGAGGCAGGAAAAGGCACAGCCATGAAAGATTGCCACGTGAGCTGAAACTAAAGCAAAAAGGAGTGGGTACCCTCCAGTTTGCACAGATCAACATCAGCAGGTCTCTTGGTTTCCCAAGTGTTCCTGTCCTAATAAAGGCTCTTCAGGGCCTCATTAATCCTTGGGTGTATTTTTGGAATGATTCACTCTGACAGCAAATAGAGTGTTTGGGAAGGTCCTCAGAAAAGGCAAAGTGCTTTGTAAGTGTAAGGTATTGTTTTCATACTTATTAAATTCAATGTGCCTTTTCCACTGGTCAAGTGTCTGAAGATATAGCATGTCATTCCCTTTTCTGACCCTTAGAACTTGCAAGGGGATTCCAAAACGCTGAAGACCTCAGAGCCCTACCTTACTGTTGGAACCTGAGACCCCCACCCTCCACTCGGAGCAGTTTCCCTTCTATCTGCTAAACAGACTGGAGTTTTGCATCAATTCCGTTTGGCATGAGGCTGCCTTAGAAAAGACACCTGCCCTTCCCCTCCCAGGTGGAGAACCACAGTCCCAGGATAGCTGAGTGCAGGGCACCGCATCGAGGTCCACATGGGCTGGCCTTGCCTGGGCTGGGATCACAGCCACCCACTGGCTCCAAGTTGCAGGTTGTGACCTCCCTCTGACTCACTTTCCTCATCTGTAAATGAGGATTTTAAGGAGTTCAATGATTAATCTATGGAAAGTTCTTAAAACAGTGCTTTATGCAGTAAACACACTGGAGATGCTGCTGGTACTATTTTTTCAGGGTAAGTTTGTGATAGAGCCAGTATCTGGGCCTTCCATGGAGAGAGAGAAGGAATTGTGTCCAATGAAATTCATGTATTTGCCCTCTCCCTTCTTCCTGGGACATCCCATCATGACCCCTAAGGAGTGACAGGGTACCAGACCCTGCTCCCTTCAGTCCCCAGAGTGGCCAGGAGAGGCCTGGGGCAGCAAAGCTGGTGGACAGACCCTGTGTGGTCTTGGGGAGCTTTTCTCAGGGCTCCTCAGCGAGTGGCCCAGGTAGAGGGGTTCTGGCCTCCTAGGTAGCTGTTGTACAACGGGCAAATGAATTCTGTTACCATGCCCTAGACGGATGCCTGGACACAGCTCCTCCACATTACCCTAGTTGCTGTCCTATTTTCTGTGCATCTCATGCTGAACAAAAGGTCAAGAAGCAGTGCTTTAAATCCAGTGCAAGGATCCAAACCACAGTGAGATGCCACTTCACACCCACCAGGATGGCTATAATAAAAAAAAAAAAAAAAAAAAGAACAGAATGGAAAATAACAAGCACTGGCAAGGATATGGAGAAACTGCTGGCGGGATTATAAAATGATGCAGCCATTGTGGGAAACAGTTTGGCAGTTTCTCAAAAAGTTACACATAGAACCACCATATGACCCAGCAACTCCATGCCTAGGTATACCCCTGAGAGAAATGCAAACATGTATTCCAGTGTTTATCCATGAGCATATATAGCAGCATGATTCACAATAGCCAGAAGGTGGAAACAGCCCACAATGCCCACCAGTGGGTGAATGGGTAAGCAAAATGTGGTATATCAGCACAAGGGAATACTATTCAGCCATAATAAGGAACAGAGTTAGATTCTAGAGGCAGAGGGCAGATGATTAGCTTCCAGGGCCTGGGGGAAGGAGCAAAGGCCAGTGACTGCTTAATGGGTGGAGGGTTTCCTCTGGGAGGGATGACAGTGTTTGGAACTTGTCACAGGTGACAGTTGCACAGCCTTGTGAATGGACTAAACACCACTGAGTTACATGCTTTAAAATGGTTAATTTAGTGTTATGTAAATGTCACACTGATTAAAAAATAATAAATGCAGTGCAAGGAAGTTGTCACCTGGATTCAGTTGGCAGGACAATTGTGTTCATGTAGAAAACATCAGAGGGGTGAACTCAGTCGCCCTGAGCATGGCCTGGGAGCCCCATGACTCCCAGGAAATGGTGCACTCCTCAAACTGAGGGCGTCTGACTCGTTTCCAACTCCCCAGCACCTGGTCGGGCACAGATACTGATAACAGATTTCAAGAAATGTGGGATTCTTATGGGTGATTGACGACACGTGATAACTGTATCCCCTGGCTGTTCTTACCAGTGCTGCCTCGTTGAGCCTGTAGCTTAGGTTCAGTACTCAGTTTCCTCACTGTGAAATGACATGGGACAGCAGTGCTGAGTCACTTGATGTGCCAGCCCAGCCCAGCGAGATGATGCATTAACACAGCGTGGCCCCACAGGTACCCTGGCAGGGGTCAGCAGAGTGCAGCTGCTACTGCTCTTAGGCTGTTACTGTTGTATCCAAGGTCAAGGGCATTCTCCATCTGTGTTCCTTGGGGAAACTGACTTTGCTACTACCTGAACTAAAGTATTTTTCTGCCTTTTCCCAATTCATGCATATAAAAAATTAATTTTCTGTGTTCTTTTTCTCTACCGATACATTTTTGTTCTTAAACCTCTAACATCTGCTACCTCCTATCTGGAGTAAAATAAGAAATAAAGTATCTCCGGAAATGAAACACTCCACAAAGGGGATGCAAATATTTTTTCCACAAAGTGGGAGAAAATATTTGCAAACTACCCATCTGACAGGAGATTAAGAAGTAGAATGTATAAGGGTCCTCCAACAACTCAATAGAAAAAAATCAAATAATCTTATTAAAAAAGGGCAAAGAACCTGAATAGACATTTCTTCAAAGAAGGTATACAAATGGCCAACAGGTTTGTGAAAAAGTGCTCAACATCATTAGTCATCAGAGAAATGCAAATCAAAGCTACAATGAAATAGCTTCTCACTCCATTTAAAATGGCTTTTATCAAAAAGACAAGCAATAATAAATACTGGCAAGGGTGTGGAGAAAGGGAAATGGAAACCCAGTACAATGTTGATGGGAAAGTAACTTATATAGCAACCACTATAGGAACAATATAGAAGTTCCTCAGAAAACTGAAAATAGAGTTACCTTCCAGCCCAGCAATGCCACTACTGGGTTTATATCCAAAGGAAGGGAAATTAAAAGCATATTGAAAAGGTTTCTGTACCCCCGTGGTTATTGCAGCCCTACTCACAAGAGCCAAGATTTGGAATCAACCTAAGTGTCCACCAATGGCTGAATGGACAAAAAAACTGTGGTTCAGAACACAATGAAATATTATATAGAAACAGACAAGAATAAAATCTTGCCATTTGCAATGACATGGATGGAACTGGAGAATATTATGTTAAGTGAAATAGGCCAAGCACAGAAAGACAAATCTCACATGCTCTCACTCATATGTGGAGCTAACTATTAAAAACAGTTGATCTCAGATGGCACCTGTGGCTCAGCGAGTAGAGCTCCAGCCCCATATACCCAGGGTGGCGGGTTCAAACCCAGCCCCAGCCAAACTGCAACAAAAAAATAGGCGGGCACCTGTAGTCCCAGCTACTTGGGAGGCTGAAGCAAGAGAATCGCCTAAGCCCAGGAGCTGGAGGTTGCTGTGAGCTGTGTGACGCCACAGCACTCTCCTAAGGGTCATAGAGTGAGACTCTGTCTCTACAAAAAAAAAAAAAAATTGATCTCTTGGAGACATTCTTGATCTTAGAATGATGGTTACCAGAGGCTGGAAGGGTATTGGGAATGGCTAATGGGTGCAAAGATATGGTTAGATAGTTAGATAGAATGAACAATATTTGATAGCATAATAAAGTGAGTATAATTAACAAGTTATAAATAACTTGTTTAATAACAAGTTTAAAATAACTAAAAGAGAGGAATTGAAGTGTTTCCAACACAAAGAAATGAGAAATGCCTGAGGTGACAGATACCCTAATTACCCTGACTCAGTTAATTCACATTGTATGCCTATATCGAAACATCACATGTACTCCATAAATATGTGGCATATGCAACTATTGTGTACCCATAAAAATTAGAAAGAAAAAATTAAATAAAATGATTTTATGGAAAAAATAAATATTGTAGATATTTTTACATCAAATCTATCATGGTCTGGGTGTGAAGGAGGGTCTTGTGAGGAACACAGACACTGGAGCCCAACAGCTGTGCCACTGTCTGGGTAAGTCACATGACCTCTCTGTGCCAAACTTGCCTCATCTCTAAGATGGGAGTCAAATTGGTACCTACCTCATCGGGAAGACTGAGTGAGTTACTGTTAGTCAAGTGCGTGGCACGGCATCGGTGCAAAGACAGTGTTCCGTGTGAGTGGTGTCCTGGGGATGTTATTGCAGCAGGGCCCAGGCAGTCTGCCCCCCCAGGGCCCATGCAGTCCACCCCCACACACATTCTACCAGATTTGGTGCCCACACTAGGGAAAGCTGGGTGGGTTTAGCAAGAGGAGTGGAAGCCTCCCGCTCTGGACACTCAGAATCCACACCAAGAGAACATAGGGAGAGAAAATGGGATTTCAATGGAGTTCTGGGTTTTTATGTAGGTACACATAGCATAGCTAGAATTGTCTGAGGTATGGAAGAATAGCATTCAAATTTCTGGATTTGACCAAGTCTGTGCTCCTGTGGTTGGAGCCACCCTTTGGGGAGTTTACTGAAGGATGGCTGCCCCGGGGTGGGCTGGCATTGGTGACTTCGGATAAGGGTAGTAAGTGAGCTTCACTCTGCAATGGAAGTGCCGCCATCAGCTCAGGGCTGTGTCTGAGCCTAGGAATATTTTGTTTGGTCATGCTAAATTAAAATAACACAGAACTATCCCGTAAAACCTAGGTTTCTGACTTTTCCTGAAAGGTAGGAAATCTGGTAATGGTGAGCCTCATTCCTGCGTGGAGCCAAGGCTGGCTCTGAGTGGTGGTCCCTCTTCAGTGAGCTCTCGACCCCCACTCCTGATGCCCTTTGCTCACACCTGTTCCGTGTTATCCACTTCAGTTACCTACCTGGTCCCATGCACGTTGAAGTTTGTAGCCCCTGGTCTAAAATGCAAACACGTTTGTGAAAGTTGGAAGAGTTTTCATTAATGCACTGATCAGTAACTTTTTAAAAATTTACCTAAAATGAGAAATCATTTGCCTTGAATCTGCAAATGGAAATAGAGTACTTATTTCCAAATTTGCCTGCTATTATTTTGTATCATGGCTATTCACACACTGAAAATATTTATTTGCAGCCTTCATCATTCACCACTTCTTGAGAGACACAGTTTTCCTCTTCTGGAGCTATCCCATAAATACTGGGTTCCCCTTGAGCCTAATTGGAGCCTTTGCCTAAAGGAGGGGGGCAGCTAGGGTGAGAAAACTGGGCAGACTCCATCCAAGAATTCAGTTTACTCATCAGTTTTGCTTAACTTAAGAAAAACAAGTTTCTACCATCCTCCTCTGGGCCTGCTTCTGAGCTCACACTTGGAAAGGTCAAATAAACACAATAAATCCATTAGAAGGCCTTCATATTAACCCCCTGAGGCTTATGCTGTTTAGCAAGAGGCTCACAGGATGACGTTTCTCAAGTGGAAGGAAGTTTGCCTGACTGTAAGTATTTGCTAGAACACAGGAGTCAACTGTGCCCATTAAACCCCAGCCACGTGAGGAGCACAGCCCCACGCTGCCTCAGGAAGGCGGCTTGATGGTTTTGGAGGCTGGGCCTGGAGGAGAGAACAGAGAGTCCATGTGGCTTCCTTCTGCTCTTTAATTTCTTCAGTCCCAGACAGAACCAGGCAGAGGGGACCAGTTACGTTCAGTCCCCTACTAGAGAAATCCTTCACTCTGGCTCAGCTTTGTTGGGGCCTGGGGTCCACCTCTGGTCCATTCAGGAATCTGCAATGCCCAGAAAGCACTAGCAAGCCACCCAGAACAGGGCTGAGGGTTAGGAGCACTGGGCCGCTGCGACTGAGTAACAGACCTGCGGGGGCTGGTGACAAGGTTTCCTGTGTAGAGTCTCTCATCCCACGTCTTCAGGGGAGTTGGCAACAGAGAGCGCATCTCAAACCACCCTGCTCGAGTTCCAGCCCCCTTCTCGCCATTTAATGTGGTCTTCAGCAAATTACTTAACCCTTCTGTGCTTCAGGTTTTTCCAGTCCATAGATGAGAGTTCATGACAGCAACTAGCTCATTGTGATGTCGTGAGGATAAAAACAGTAAGACACAGAAAGTGCTTAGCACACGTCATAGAAAGTGCTATGTAAATCTTTGCTGCAACTCTTCATATTATTACTTTTATTGTTGCCAAACATTCAGCTGATGAGCCCACTAAGAGCACCCAGATGGGCTTAGAACCCGTGGGTTTCCCAGGACTTCTGCTTCTGATGAGAACTTTGGGAGGAGAATCCTGAAAAGTAGAACGGTCTTGGTGCTGGGGCTGGAGCCTGGGGTCATACAGGGCCGGATCTGAGCCCCTGCTCCCCAACACATTAGCTGCACAGACCTCTGTTCAGAATGATCTGTGCTTATCAACATAGAGGTATCCTACCTGGGTGTCCAGGTCTCGGCTCTCTGTGCCAGCTGCAAAGGACACTAACTGCCCTTTATCAGTAATAGCTGTCATTGATTGACTGCCCACAGGTAACAGGGCCTGTGCTAGTACCTTGACTCTGCTCCTGTAACCGTCCCAGCGCTCCCCACTAGGCAGGCGATGTCCCAGTTTTGCAGAGGAAGCAGCCTGCTCTGTAAAGGCAGAGCTGGGCTCTCTCAGTCTTCCAGCCGCAGGCTGCTGCTTCCTCCCAGCACTGCCTTCCCCTAGTTGTGCTAAGTTCTAAGCAGGCGAAAGTGACACTGTTATTCCCCCTTAGCTAGAATTTAACTGTAATTCATCTTCTGGTCAAGTTCCTGTTTGACTTAGATGGAGGCCAACTCATAACTTTTCTTCTCTCTCTGTCCCTTTTTTTTTAGAGACAGAGTCTTACTTTGTCACCCTTGGTAGAGTGTTGTGGCATTACAGCTCACAGCAACCTCCAGCTTTTGGGCTCAGGTGATTCTCTTGCCTCAGCCTCCCAAGTAGCTGGGACTACAGGTGCCTGGCTGTTTTTTTGTTGTTGTTATTGTTGCAGTTTGGCTGGGACCAGCTTTGAACTCACCACCCTTGGTATATGGGGCCGGTGCCCTACTCCCTGAACCACAGGCGCCGCCCTCTCTCCCTCTGTTTTTAACTAAACTTCTGAGACACAGAATCGATTCAAACAGAATCCTTAGTGGTGATGTGCTGTCATCTTTGGCCCGGTGCATAGCCCTCTTTCATTCTAATTTACTTATTCATGTATTCACCCCTATATACTTTACTGTGCACACATGAATCTACCGTCCAACCTAATGAGTAGCATACTGACAGTCGAGTATCTTTGTGCCCCTCCTGTCCTACCCGCCAACCCCTGCTGGAAGCTGTCTGCTCTCAGAATTTTGTGTTTACTGTTCCTTTACTCTTTTCCTTAGAGATGTGTCCCAACTTTGCTCTTTTCCTTAGAGATGTGTCCCAACAATGCTTGCTTTGGTTTTAGTTCTTCTGATCTTCCTAATTTGCCCACTCCTGTGCCAGCACCACAATGCGTTCATCACCCTGGCGTTAAGTAACCTGATATGTGATAGCCATGCCCTGCTGTCCCCACACTCTTCACTCCTTTAGAAGGGGATGCACTATGGGGGATGGGGCCCCATCCCTGGAGCCCTGATCCTACCCTGGGTGGGCAAGCACCAGCTGTCTCTGCAAGCACTGTGCCAACCCCTCCGCCTGGTCTCCCATGTCAGATGTGTTTCCTTTAGTACCTGGGGGGCAGCCAGGTTGTTCCAGGGCTACAGTGACAGAGGAAACTGGGGAGGTTGGGGAGATCTGTAGTGCAGAGGCACTCCGACTCTCCGTGTGTGACCTGGGCCGTCCTGTCCGAGGCCAGGGTGTCTAGCCATGGCACAGCGCCCAGGGGCAGGCTCCAAATTAAACATAGCCTGTTCTGGGAAAGTTTTTCAGCTGAGTTAGAAGCATCCCTCTACCCAGACAAGGAATTGGCTCATCGTGTTACTAATTCTGTCTGCCTGAGGGACCTTGCTGGAGGGCTCTTCAGCCAACTCAGGGCAGTGTGAAAGGGCTATGTCTTTTTATTCATTACCTGCATCCAAGCCGCTGGGCTGCAGTGTCCTTTGTAGAGATGGAGGCTCATTTTGGCTGCCTCCTCTCCCCCAGGCACCAGCTTCTCTATCCGGTTGCCCTAGCCCTCTGACATCTGCAGCAGAGCAGTGAGGGGTAGGCAGCAAGCCGGAGACCCAGCCCTGCCTGTAGGAGCCCACTCAGGCCAGGGAGGAGACAGCACCACCAACCCGAAACGATGCTGTAGCAATTCAGAGTAGTTAGAGATTTTTGAAGGCGGAAGCAGAGACACTACATTTCCCCAAATTAAGATGGGAAGGTCTGGCAGGAGGATAGAATATTTCAAACTGGGACTGTGCTATAAAATTCTCCACCATAACAATTAATTATTAATTAATTATTATTAATTTATTATTAATTATTAATGAATTAATTTATTAGTCACCACAATAAAGAGAACTACTCAAACACCTTTGCCCGGGAGGAGTGCCATGAGGATGGGACGAAGGCTCACTGGCAGTGGGTGTGAGTGCCAGCGGGGGAACAGGGGACCTAGGGGAGGCTGCTCTCCAGAGTACAGTGGGGAATTGAACAGAGGGCTGGTTGGGAAGGTATAAAGTCAACATGGAACAGAGAGGCTCAGAAGGAGCACGTGAAGGGCAGAGTAGGCCCCGTGAGTGTGTCTGAAGCCGGGCCTAGGAGCCTGGTGACAGGGTCCCACTGGGGAAGCCCAGCAGTGAGGAGGGATGGGGAATGCTGGGTGTCTCTGAGGCAGCCCCTGAATCGGGGGGATCCTGCTGCAGTAGGTCAGGGTGGCCTAAGATTCCGCATCTCTCACAGGCTCCCAGGTGAAGCCATCTAGCAATGGGACGGAGGTCGGTGTGACAATGCCCCTGGTTTGGATAAGAGTAGGAGCTAAACAAATGTTGGATCGAGATATGTAGTGTATTTTAGCTTCCCCTAAAATAAAGATGTCTCAAGCTCTAAGAATACCAATATTGATCATTCTGATCAGAATTGAAGCATATGAAAATAAAAGAGGAGATGTGCCTTTTTAGAATTTTTTTCATTGAAAGAGCTGACTGTTCTAACTTCCACAGATAGGACTTTGGTGGTAAGCAGTATAGTGGAACCATACTTTCCTTTCTTCTTTGAAAGTGAATTTTCTGACAAGGTTAGCTTCTTCTCTGCTGTCCAGTCATGCCCCGGCAGGGCGGTGTGGTGGTGTCCTGAAGGCAGACCCAGAGGCGAGCATTGCAGTAAGGTTACAGTCCCAGGTAGTCCTCTGACTTCCTCAGATCATGTCAGAGGATGAATCAGAAGGTTCGGAGCCCTGGAATCCCCACCCCTGCACTCGGGCATGTTGTTCACTTTAGTACAAGTGTGAGTTAGTCGATGTGTCAACATTCGCCGCCTTCCAGGGCTCAGTCTCATTCTGAGACCCTGTCTTCATACAGAGAGAAGGACTGAAGGGATGTAAGGCACAAGGCCAGGCTGCAGGGCGTAGGTGGCCCCTCTGAGAAGGATGAGGCTGGATCCTGCCAGGGCTCTCTCCACAGGCTCCTCCTCCTTCCTAACTTTGACCCTATGTGAGCAAGGGCTGCAGTTCTGCCTCCATCTTATACTGGGCTCACTTTGAACTTTTATGACACCAAGGGGAAAAAAGAAGAGTGGTTGATTTTGTTACTTGCTTTGGGGGGACAGGGGTTTGAACAAATATTACCATAGCAATACTATCCTCCTCCTCTCGGGCTTCTCCTTAAGAGTGTGAAGATGGGGTGGGGGAGGGAGGGAGGAAGATGTTAGGTCCTGGCCCTTCCTGCAAGTCTGTGGAGAGCTCATGGGGGACCAGTCAAGCAGGTGGTGCCCACGCAGGGAGTGTCGAGAGACCAGCCTGAGAAGGGAATCTGGTTCCTTCCTTGCCACCCTGCCAAGTGTTCTCCAAGACTGAGGCGCTGTACCTAGTTTACCACCAGAGAATGAGCCTCAGCATTTCAGCACTGACCAGGTACTTAGAGAAAATCGCACTCAGTGGTCTCAAATGGGAAAGGGAAGCTCGGAGGGAAGGAATTTTGCAGGGTCCCAAGGGGTCATGGTGGAGCGGAGGAGGCCCCCACTTCTCTGACCTCCTTGACCTAGGGGGCAGTACTCACCCCGCAGGCTAGGTTCCCGGCAGCCTTTCATCTCAGCCTCCTGGCCCGGCTCTAGACACCCCAGAACCTCCACCCCTCTCAGACTTGGTCCTGAGGGGAGAAGCCTGTCGGAATGGAAGTCTTGGCTTCAAGTCTAGGCCAGTGGGTCTGAGGCTCCCCAGCCCTAAACCTCCAGGACACTTTCTTCCGGCTTCCAGCCAGGTGTGCTGCCAGGCAGTGCTCTAGCCCTTTGCATAGACAACTTCCTTTAACTCACACAGTTACCACTGTCCAGGCCAGTGAACGGGGGCAGAGTCTGCTGGGATCTTGGCTGGGATAGGACCTGAATTCCTCCGTGAAAACAGAGCCCACCCGCTCCCTGCCACTGACAGATTAGTGGTGTGTCAGCCTCTGCTTTAGGTGGTGGGTGGCTTCCTCTTGGCCCCCCAGGCAGCCAGTGGCTGGGAGTGGAGGAGGGGAGCCAGATGCTCTGGACAGACCCTTGGTCCTTCTCAGTTCCCGTCATTCTAAGAGACCTGAGGGGCCACCTCCACACCCAGATTGATGCTGGGAGGGCAGGACTCAGAGTAAAGCATCAATCTGCCTTGGTCTCCCCCAGGGCACTGGTTATGCATAGGGCATCCGACAGCACAAAGGAAGTTTTGAAAAAGATTCTGACTGGAGAAGGTAGATCTGCTGGGCTTGCCAGACCATGAAGCCTGCACTCCAGGGAGGGTACAGGGCTGCCCCTGGTTGAGGAGGGGAGAGTGTCGGGCCCCAGAGCTAGATCAGTGCTTTCCCCCAGGCTGTGGCTTGGGCTGTTTGGGCCTCCCTGCACATCAGTGAAACAAGTGGAGGGCACCTGCCCAGACTCAGCATGATGAGGTGGGGCCTGGGAAATCCCTCAGCATCTGTTTGTAAGAAGACTTTCATCTCTGCAGAGTCACCCCTGCTTGCTGCCCACGTGTCACCCCACTGTTCCCCACAGAGAACTCAGCCTTTTCCCCCAATTTCCTCCCAAACAAACTGGCCCTGTCCCCAGGAACTTACATGCCCTTCTACCATGGAGGAGCCAGAAGTCAGGATAGCTCTGTCAGCCCTGGGAGGAATGTGCCAGGCTTGGAAGGGGGCAGGGCAGGACAGGGGCAGTGGGCTGGGCATCCAGGAAGGCTTCCTCAGTTCTGGTGGCCTCGACCTGCCCTCCAGCTCCTAAGTGGGATCCTGGGGCTAGAGGACTGTCCCCATCATTCCACTCTCTTGCTCTCCTAAAGTCCATGCCCTTCCATGGTCAATCAAGGTAACTACTCAACTCTGGGTCCCCACTGGCTTCGGCCCTGTCCTGCCTGCCCACCTCGGCTTCCCAGGCCTCAGACAACGCACTCCAGGATGTCCCTTGCGGAAATGTCCCCTAGTGCTCTCCAGGCACTTGGCTGAAATGCCAAAGGTATAGCCCCTGTTCCCAGGGAAATAAAGAGACTCACATTAAAAAAAAAAACAACTAGATTTTTCCCTAATAATTAGTAATTATTTCCTCAAAGTGTCATCTGCGAAAACTATGAACTTCTTCCGATGTTTACAAAAAAAGGTCATTTTGAGCACATCTCAGAGATACACCTCTGGGACCAGTAAACATCCTTCTCACCCTGTGGTAGAGCTAATTCACCCTCCAAACCTTCTCTGAGCTTGGGCCTCCCTCAGGAGGCCATGCTGGACACCCCCAAGCAGGGTCAGGCACCCTCTTCCTGACTCTCAACGGCTCTCCGAGCAATCCTTCTCTTAAGCACGGCCCCCTCTGGGCTGTCACCGTTGGTCTCCGCAGCCAGTCCACAGCCAGCTGACGCTCTGTGCACTCAGCTCCCTGCTCAGTTTGATGAGTACTTGCATGTGTGTGGTTTGAATGTTCGTGTCCTTCCCAAAAATTCATGTTGAAACATAATCCCCGATACAATAGTGTTAAAAGGTGGGGCATTTTAGGCAGTGATGAGAGCTCCACCTTCAGGAAGTGGGGCTGGTGCCCTTATAAAAGGGCTTGGGGGGCACTAGCTGGTCCCCTTTTGCTCTTCCCCCTCCTTCCATTTAAGGGCACAGCAACAAGATGTCAGGCCCACCAGATACTGAACCTGCTGGCACCTTGATCTTGGGCTTCACAGCCTCCAGAACGCTAATAAATTTCTGCTGTTTAGAAATCACCCAGTCTCAGGTATTTTGTTATGGAAGCACAAAAAGACTAAGACAGCAAGACAGTGTATGACAAGCAACTGTACATGACTTTATCCTCAAAGTCTACAAAGTGTCACTGGAACTCTTGTACCCCCCAAGCCCTTCTTAGTTAAAACAATGATGTTCTCTATGCCTTGATTTACCTATCTGTAGAATGGGCCATTGAACATGTCTTACTTGTTCGGAGAAATTCCAAGTTTTCTGCTAAAAAAGTGTGGCTTAGACCTTGTACTAGGGAGGAGGCAGAGCTAGGATCCACTTCCAGGACAGCTCCCCATACCCTAGTCTGGCTGTCACAGACTGGACACCTTCTCACTCCTCCCCAACCCACACACACAGAGGTCTCTCCAGGCAACATCCACTTAGAAGTCGAGAGGACCCAGTAGGGGCCGAGGCCAAACTCCTCAGGAGGACCTGAGTCCCCGACCCCTGCCTGGAACCATGGATTTCTCCTCACAGTTGTGAGAGGGTCAACAGGTAACACTCATCTGGCTTTGGCCAGGCCTAGCAGCAGAGTGAGCCCTGGATGGGCGGCTCCAGCCTAGCCGAGGTCTGGGCCAGGAAGGCAGAGATGGAAGATGTGGTTGGAAGGCCCTAGACAGGGCTTCAGATCAGCAGATGACAAAACTACGTGAACCTGTGGATAAAATGAGCTGTACCTGGTACAACTGAGTGAGGCCTGTGAGCAGCCAGCCCTGCCTGACTGCAGCAGTGGGTGAGAGCCAGCCGGTTCTGGGCCCAGGTCAGCCCCCTAACCCAGGAAGCCTCCCTGGCCTCTCTCTGAAACTCAGGAGTCACAACCCTGGTCTGCTGGCCTCCTCTGACATTTATCTCACAGCTATCACTTGCTTTGCCATTCACGTTTTTATGTACTTTTTTCTCTGTCAAACCTAATTTGACTCAGTATAGTCAAAGCCATGATTAAAAGTGATTTCTGTTTTACCAAACATCAGCCAGTGGAAGGGAACCTGAGTCATCATGTCAAGCCATTGGCCACTCTACTGGGACACTGAGGCCAGGGAAGGAAGGCAAGGCCACTCTGCCAGCTGGTGGCAGAGGCTGGCCAGAAGCCCAGAGCCCTGAGCTGCTCAGACACTCTGCCCAGCTGCTTGGCAGGTCAGGGAAACCAGGCCATGTCCACTCTTCAGCCCTGAAATTGAACTAAGCAAAGACAAACTGAGTTCCAAATGCTTTTTCCTCTCAATTCATCTCCCGGTCCCCAACCTTGCACCCTCCACTGGCCACCACACCATGCCTGTGAGACCCCACTCTTTGTCCTAGCAAGTGGCAAATTATTCAGCTGGATGAGGAGGGAGGTGAAGAAAGGGAAGGCTGGTGGGTGGAGATTTTAAGAGAGGGCCTGAGCCTGGAGGAGTCATAGAGGGGAAGTGATGGTCACCTTGGGGACATGCAGTGGTCAGGGACAGAATGTGCAGGATGAGTACTCAGGGGCCAGGGGGCACTGGCTGAGTGGAGAGAGTCCCTGAGGAAGAGGCAGTCATGATGACAGAGTTATCTCTGTGGGAGGATTTGTCATCGGGGGCTTGTAGAAGTGGGTGGAGAGGGCCTGGGAGGCTGTCCCAAAGCCCTACAAGTGAGGGGTCAGCAGTCAGCAGATGACAGCAGCAGGGGGTGGGGACAGGATGAGGTGAGGGGCGGGAGCCACAGAGGAAGGGAGACCTTCCACTAGCAGATGGCAGGTGCAGCACTTCGTATGTGACAGGGGAGCCAGGAGGGGCCTACCCCACTCATGGGCCTGAGTGAACAGCAGCCCAGACATGGCTAAAGGGCAGGGGGTGGCAGGTAGGGGAAGGAGCTCTCTGAGAAGCGGGGATACAGTTTTCTGTAGCAGAGAGTGTGTCCCAGAGGACACAGTGTAGGATCTGGGTGCTGGGGAAGCTGAGGGCTGGGATCAGAGGGAAAGAAGCACAGAGGCTGCTGGGGAGTGGGTGGGACAGCTGCTGGACGGGGTTCTTCCAGGCATCAGGAGCTAACGGATCTTCATATGGTTCCCTTCTACCTCCCTTCTCTTTATCTTCCATTTACTCTCCTCTTTTTTTGGAAGCAGGTGCCACCCTGTTTTTTGGGTTCCTTTTCATTTTTCTGGAGTGACTCCTTGAGTAACCTTCAGAATAGGTGGATAGAGGCTCTTCATACAGACCACCGAACACATGTGAAAAGACAGCTGCTGGGTGCTGTGCACCGGTGGAGCACTCCTTGGCAGAGGCCCTAGGGGGTCGAGGAGGAGTCTGGGAGAGAGTATTTTGCTGGACACACTTCCCTGCCAGGTACTGAGTCAGGAAGCTGGAGGGCAGACCAGACCCTCGGGTTCTTCATCTAAGAGAAAGTTTCTTTCTCTCCCACAAATCCTGTCCACCTTTGCCGTGAGAAAGCCCCATTTGGCTTCTCTGTTGGACCTCAACACCAACCAAGAGCCTCCCCCAAAGGCTGCTCACCCTTTACCAAGAGTAGGCTCAGGCATCAGCTGGGGCATGGGCAAGAACACACTGTTTGGTGTTGGGATCACAGTTTTTAAGGATCACCCCCATATTTGCTTCCTGGAGCTTAGGACTTCTCCGCGGCTCCTGTGGTATGATTCATACTCGGCCCTGGTGTACAGGGCTGCCAGGTTCTCTGCTTGATTTCTCCACCATCCTATCCCAGCTGCTTCCTATCCTCCTGGAATGTGCCCTGATGTCCAGCCTGCTGACTGCCTTTCTCGTTTTCCAGCACTGTTATGTCCTTCATGCACACTGACACACACGTGTGCATCGTTTCAGAGAGACACTGAGAGGGCAGGGCGCAGCGCCTGGCCCAGGCCCCCTCTGAGCATACTGCTTCTGTGCTTCCAGCAACCCTCTGCTTCCACGCCGTCCATGGAAACATTCACGTGGAATTTTTCAACCACTCTCTGTTCTGTGTTGTCCCCTTTGGAGGTTTCTCCCGTCCTCGCTCTGCCGCATTGCTAGGGAAGGCCATGCATTATTTAGGAGTATTTTCCTGTGCACATGAAGTAACTCGATATTTCTCTATCCCAGGAAAGAATGAGGGCCCCACCTGGACTGTGGGGACCATCTGTGCCGATGACGCATGTTGGTGCAGAGTTGGTTTGAAGACGCAGCTTGTGTCCCAGCTGTAGCCACGATGCTTTTTGCTAGGGAAACAGTGAAGCTTGTCCACAGAAAACTCTCCACGTTCCAAATGCCTTCTAGATGCAAGCCATGGTCTCCACTGGCTATGACGAAGCCAGTTGATTCAGGGATTCTGTATTTTAGAAGTAGCCTTCCTGCAGGTAATGGTACACTTGCCATTTGCATAATTCACTAAGTGGATTGACACCTGACAGGTGCAGATGCCAAGGGCAGAGGAGCCCAATCATTGGGGAAGCGGTGACGCTTTGAGTCCCGAAAGAGGAGGCATGCTCCTGGCTGGAAGCATAGGCAGGGTGTTCCAGACGAAAAGAGCAGCATGAAGTGGGGCTCGGAGACATGAAAGCAAGTGTCTGAGTCTTCAGACATGAAAACCATAGTGTCTGGATAAGTGACTAGCATGGTGTCTGACACATGCAGTGTGTGTGATTGCACGTGTGTGTGTGTCCTGAAAACAGAGGGCCCAGGCCCACTCACATTTAGATTTCAAGGCCGTCACCGGAACCCTCCCCCCTCTGCTGACCATCTTCCAAAATTACTACAAGAGAATTTCACCTCTTGACCTTAAAACATTGGCTCTTTCTCAAATATAAATGCAGGGGTAGGGCTAGGCTGGAGCATGACTCAGGAGCTGGGCAGCGAAGCATCTTAGGACCCCAAACCCTGTGCCAAGGTCCCCACCATTTTCATCAAAGACATAGGCTGTTGGAACCAGATGAGCTAACTTCCCCATTTTATTAATAGTAAAACAGCGTCCCTGAAACATTCTGCACTCCGAGTTGTAGAGGAGGTTAGTTATGGAGAATTAAGGAAAATTCAGATTCCTGGGAAACTTTCGAAATGATTGCTTTGGGATATTTTTAGCACAGAACCAGACATCCAGCCCCAGCTCTACTAAATCTTCATCAAGAGCAGAACATTGTTGTCAATTAGGATGATGCACTGAGGCGTTTTTAGAATCACAATAAGTAAATTATGACTGTTTGTAAAGGTACCTCTTGATGGCCTGAAATAAGACACACTTTAGAGAGTACACCTTTTAGGCCAGGGGCATGTCGTGCCAAGCCATCATCACAACAGCCCACAGAAGGAGGTGTTGCTATTCCTATTTTACAGATGAGAAAAATGTGGCTCCAAGAAGTGGGAACCAGGATCACAGATAGCCCCCTCCTGCCACTGTGTCCCATTAGGGCTGGCAGGCAGATACTGGGCTTGAGTTGTGTCCCACCAGGGAGCTGAGGTAACCCTGACTGCCAGTGATTTATTCTTTTTTTTCACTCCAAAATTGTTTGCTTGTTTTTGATAGCAAAACAAATTCCCTGCAAGATTCTGTGGCTTCCCTGTGCCCCTTCCCCATCTTCACTACCCTAAGATCATCACTGCCCAACTTCAGCCTCCTGCTTTGAACTCTACACAGAGGAGTCACACAAGATGTAGTTTTCTTTAGCTGAAAATGCAGTTTTATTTCGCTCAAAATTATATTTGAGAGATGCACAAGTATTGGAGAGATTTCACATGCAATTGTGGTCCCTGCATTCTCATGAATGATTGGTGTTCTACTGTATGAAGATACACAATGTATTTTTACATTTCACTGTTGATACAGTCCATTTTGCCCTATTACAAGTAATGCTTCTTTGAGCATTTGTGTATGGACATTTTGGGAAACGTATGTATGACTTTCAGTTAGGATTTTCCATGGAGGATTTAGCTTCAGTGGATGTACCCAGTGTTCTAAAGTGATTGTGCCAGTTTACATGCCCACTTGAAGCGTTTTGAAAGTTCCAGTGTCTCCACATCCTTGTGTCAGCACTTGATACTGTCTCTTTCATTTTAGTCATCCTGGTTGTCATGTAGTAGAGGATTATGGTGTCAATTTGTACTTCTCTGATGATCCCTGAAGTTGATTACTTTTGCATATGTTTGTTGGCCATTTAGATATACACCTTTATGAACCATGATTCTTTTCCAGTTTTAGCTTTAGTTGGAAAGTATTTCTGAGAATAACTCTTCTATTGGAAAACTCTTGTGTTTTCATTCCCATCTGGGTGATGAGTTCCAAAGCCTGGACATTTGGCAGTTCTAAGAAAGGCCCCAAAGCCAAGGGGTGTGAGAAAGAAGAGTCAGGGGGGTGGGCCCAGCCAACTCTGGACATTTTTGGAGCTCTTCAAGTTCCACAGCTGGGACAGGAGCTGAGGGGCTTTCTCTGTGAATTTTGGAACATCTCTTTGGGAGATTATTTGTACTTCACATTTATAGCTACCAAGGTTCTCTGACCTCCAGCCTCATTTCCTTCCTTTGGAATTTAGGCTCTAGATTGATTTCAATGACTGAAGAGAGGTGAAGGTAAGAGACATACTTTCCTTCTTCCCTTCAGCCCCTAATTAGGCAGGAACACACAGGGAGCTGACTTTGCTGACAAGACAGTGCATTTTGGGCGTTGAGGACCTATTCTGGTCCCAGAGCACTAGCACGATGAAGAAATCTCTTAAACTCTGGCAGTGATTATCAGACTCTAACAGCTCCATTATCCTGATGCAAGGTGGGGGACAGACAGAAGAAGAGCTGGGTATAGGGTATTACTGGCAGACAGATGAGGACACTCTGATGACAGGAAGGTCAAGTGTTGGTCTGAGCACAGCGATACACTGACCAGTGGGGCTGGTGAGCAAAAGGCCTTCTGGGGCGGGAAGATAGGGCATGGCCGGGCTTACCTGGCCAATCTCATGTTGTGTGAGTATCAGTACACTGTCTCTATATATCTGCCTATTCTTGACATTTCATATCAGTGGATGATATTATTATTCAATAATACATTTTTTTGAAAGAGGATATGAAAACGAAAGTGTTTGAAGCCACTAACACTCCATGCAGATAGCCCAGGATATGGCCTTGGTGGAGGAAAGCTGGCTATGCTTTTATTCTGACACATACGCCAAGTCCCTTTTAATTCTGATGCCTCATCTCATTAACTTTGCAATCCTGGTTAAATGAAACACACTGTCGACCATATTCCCATGCCTTCAGCTATTCTTCTTCTTTTTTTTTTAATCATAGCTATGTACATTAGTGCAATCAAGGGGTACAGTGTGCTGATTTCACATACAATCTGAAATATTTTCATCAAACTGTTTAACATAGCCTTCATGGCATTTTCCTAGTTGTTGTATGAAGACATTTGTATTCTGCATTCGCCTATGAAGGCTATAACCCAACTATAGCACAAGAATATGGGGAAAGGGGCGAGGGAGGGGAGGGAAGGGGGGAGGTTGGGATGGAGGGAGGGTGATTGGTGGGGCCACGCCTATGGTGCATCTCAGCTATTATTCTTAACACAACTCTTTTGTTAGTATTTATCACTGATGGCGTTAACTGTATTTTAGTATAATACATTATAGAGTACTTTAAAAATATCATTTATGCTGTTACCACAAAAGTGTTAAGATGCAGATTAAGGCTTCCAGCATGTTCCTGGTGGCTTGGAGAGACTAGGCCTACACAGGTCATACAAGGGGACACTTGACTGCACCATCTTCCTGCGTGGTCCCACTGACACCAGCCGACTAACGTATTCCTCGCCCTACAAACCTCCCAGCCTGCCTTGTGTTAAACCTCTGTGCTTTTGCTTGTTATCTCTGCCTACAACACCCACTCCAGCCTCACATGCCTGTAACACTCCTGTTCACCCTGCAAAACTCCATTCAGATGTGCTTTCTTTGAGGCTTATAAATGGCTCCTTTATACAGGAACTGCCCAGTGTCTGTCCCTGTGCCTTTAGGAATTAATGCATATATTAAACTCTATTGAAATAATTCTCCTATTTAAAGTCTCTGCCATGAGTCTTTCTCCACTTCCATAGCTGCTTCTGGCCTTATCTTAAGTATCTCTGTATCTCCAGGACAAATGAGAGGTCCTGGAAGAGAACGAGAGTTTAATAAGTGTGTCAGTAGTTAAACTAGGCTTAACTGGTCCTCTGTCCAGAGGTTCCATTGCTTATGGATCTCAATTTATGAATTTTTACAGAACTGGGCTTTGGAAGAAAGTGCATCCCTCTGCTGTCCACTAAAGAAAGATATTGGCGGAATTTGAGGGTCCAAAGGCATTTCCGACATCCTCTCAGAATCTAGCCTGTTTCTGAGAGGACGCCCCTCTTCTGATCCACCGAGGGCTGCAGCTTACCAGCATTTCTGATCATGACCTTCAGTGGGAAGAACTTTTGACAATGAGACCCGCTAAACACCTACGTCAGAGACAAAGCTTTCGTGAAACAGCATTTATCCTGGCTACGGCCATTGTTCGCATTTTCTCTTTTTTCTTTTTAGAAATATCTTGCTGGTCACCACCCGTTCAATTGATTTCCTGACTGTTGAGTCTCACCGGTTGCATTCCACAGTCTAATAAATGTGGCCCTAGGCCTCTGGCTCTTGTAACCAGAGAAGACACTGACGTGGACACTGATGTCAGCTCAGAGCAGCGGGTGGGCAGGCAGTAAGGAGAAGGTGCCAGGCAGGTGTGAGCAGACTCTAACCGCATCCCTTGTCCCTCTCTTTGCAGCCGAGCCCCTGCCACTGATGGACCTGTGCCGAAGATCCGTCCGCTCAGCCCTGGGCCGCCAGCGCCTGCGAGACATCAGCTCGCTGCCCCTGCCTCAGTCTCTCAAAAACTATCTGCAGTACCAGTGATGTCGGCCACTGATGCGCAGCACGGCCATGTCCTGCAGGGCCTGCTGCGCTCCTGGCATTCATGGTCACATGGCACACTGGGGAGAGGATCTCCCCTCCCCCCGGTTCCCAGGACATTCAGTTCTCTGAAAGGCCAGGACATGGCACTGACTTTGGAAACGAAATGTCTGTTGCCAACAGTATTTACTGCCCTCGGAGCGGTCCCCCCAAGTCAGACACTTCCTTGGGAGCGACAAAGAGCCTGGAGCCTGGAGCCCACATCTGGAAATCCTGCCCACCGACCAGGACACAGCGCCACCGTATCGATCAGAGAGCCTCTTTCCTTATTCAAGAGAATGAATAAAACATTCAGGCAGGAGACCTTCTGCTGTGTGTCCCATTGCAGACAGGGCCAGGGGAACATTGGCCAATACGGGGAGAAAATTGCCTCTGAACAATGAATGATGAGAGCAGCTTGGAGCCGTGTCCCCCCACCCCCGACCCCCACTCTGACCAGGACAGCAGGGTGGTCATGACATTTTAGTACTTTGTGCCACTTGAAGAGACTGTTCCCAGGTTGCCCAACCACAGAATTGGCACGCGGACAAAGCAGTGTGTAGCCACTTCTGCTTACCTCTTTGAACATTGTTTACTTGCCCCTTTCCACACGCTCTCCCTCCCAGACACACACACACGGGTCTCTGCACACCCGAGACCCTCTCTTCAGGGAAGATGGGTCTGACCGACTCACTCCAGGGAGGGCCCCCTTATTATTTTAAGTACCATTTGTGTTTTAAAAGAGGAGCATGGAGAGGACAGTACTTAGTCCAAAGGTGCTAATGGGGGACAGGGGTCTGGGGATGTTCTCAGTGGGGAGCCTCCCTGGAGTGTCAAGGGTCTCTGGGCAGCCGTCCATTCAGGGTGCAGCTTGGCTGTCGCAAAGCTTTATTTGAGTGAATTATTTTTTCACTTTAGGAGACTTCCATGAGTTTGCTTCCTGTTTGCAATGTGTGTGTGATGTGCTGTTTATTTATCAGCTTGGGGTGCACGGGGGTAGCCCTGTGACTGGAGAGGAGAGCGTGGGAGATGAGTTCTTCACCTGCTCCAAGCCTAGTCCTCTCGCGCGAGTTGCCGCTGCTGCTGCCGCCACCACCACCGTTTGGCATCTGATGTGTGTGTTGGACCCGCTCTACCCAGACTCATTTTTAACTGGAAACAGTCACAGCAGTGAGATACCGGAGCCCCAGATGGCACTGCCTCCCCCAACTTTAATGTGAATTTGATGAATGAGGAGCGTTTCTAATAAAGTTTGTCATTCAGTCCTTCAGCTGTGTATTAAATGTTCTCTGGGGAAGGGCTGGGAGAGCTACTGCCACCAACCTGGCTGGTCCGTCAGAAGCCAGGCACATGAATCCCCCTCCAGAGACTTCTTGTCTCTTCTGTCTGATGGTCCCTGCTTGAGCCCAAACCCCACGTATTTTACAAAGGCTGCCCTGGGAGTGAGAATGTGTCTGGATCCTGGGTCCATGCACAATTGACCTGAATAGTGGGAAGAAAACTCCAATTCCTGATGCCAGGGCCATGATGCCCACAGTGGCTCTGCACAGGAGCCCAGGGCCAGCAGGGCAAACTGAGTTTGCTGGTGAGGCTGCAGGTGGGGCTGAATGTGGCTGTGGTAATGCATGTCACCACTGAGAAGCAGTGCAGATGGGCAAGTATGAGGCAAGGCCAGGCTCAGGCCAGGTGGCGGTCCAGGAGTCAGTCTCAGGGTGGGGGCTGGGTCAGGACTGACACAGTTCACAGCAATAGTGGCCACCAACATGCACCGTGCCAACCTCCAGGGACCAGTGCTCAGGCCAACCTATCTCACCCTGAAAGGTATTTATAGTGCAGCATAATAAAGTGAGAAGGCATTCATGGAGGGGAGTGGAAGAGGAGAGGGTATGTAGGAAGGCTTCCCAGAGGAAGAGGCTCTCTCTCCACCTGCTATTTTAAGGAAGACGATGAAAAGAACCAGACTTGTGGCACCTGCCCCCAGGAGTAGTGGTCTTTCCCCACTCTGATGGACACTGGGCTTGGCCTCAGGCGCCTTTCAATCTTTTTGGTTGCAAGAGGCAGCTGGCTTCCTGCAGAGGCATGGCCTCAGGCTTTGGGGTTAGCAGGCCTGGGTTTGAGCCCCAGCTTCATCACTTACATGTAGTGACCTTGGGCAAGTCACTTCCTCTGCACTGTGTGGGGACTGGACCAGGTAGCCAATGGCAAAGCACCCTTCCTCCCTCGTCCCATGGGGTCCCTGTCTCAGCACCAGCTTCCCAGCTTGGGTGCATTTGTCTTGTCTGAAGTCTGTCGTTTCCCTTACCCTCACACTGTCCCCTCATCCTCACATCACCCTCTCCAGAGTCTGGCTTGGATTGGCCCTCCTCCAGGAAGCGCTCCTTAATGGCTCCACAATCTCTGCCTGTTCTGCTCGTGTCTGGCCCGGGGACCTTCTCTGAGCACCTGGACTGCAGCCCCTCTGCCCAGTGTCCTCGTCTGGCAGGTGGTGGCCCCGTGGGGAGGGTGGACACTGTGCCTGCTCCTTCCTGCACAGCCTTGGACCAGACCCAGGACCTCAGCAGAGGTGTGAAGGTGGTGTGGTAGGAGTGCCCCGTAGCGGGGGTGCCCACAGGAAACTGACACCAAGTCCAAAGCCAGGCTGGGAGGAGGTCCTCCCAGAGCCGGGCACCTGGCCCTGGGGCCTCCTGGGTGTCTCGGCCTTTCATTCTCTCCACCTCATGAAGTTACAACAGAAGTAACCTCAAGAAGTTACACCATGGCAGCCTGGCATGGGGGCCATGAACAAACTAATTTGCCTACACAACAAGTAGGGCTTCTGTTCCTAGGAGAAGCCCCGCTGTTGGTTGAGCGCCCAGCCCAGATAGCCCACATTGGAGGATCAGGGTAAGTTACTGCGCTTTCTTCCAACCAGCACCAGAGGCCTCAGAAGCACCAGCCCTGTGCCTGGGGATTTTTCCATGTCGGTGAGAGAACATGCCGATGCTTCGCAGCACGGGGATAGCATCTAAAGAAAAGACTTGCTGCTTAGTCATCACTTTGATTGATTCAAAACATGGCCCTGTCCCAAGCTCTGTGCCAGCCCCAAGGGCACTCCTGCTGCCAGGAGCACCCACGCCTGGCACGAAAACAGGTGAATTCAGGGTCAAACGCCTGCCACCAGCACGAGCAAGGGCCACAGGAGAGAAGGCACCATGGACGTGCTGGAGGTTCACAAGGCCTGGTGAGTGTTGGGAGTGCGGAGGGCTCCTGGGGGTAGAGGACGAGCCACATCTGGGAGGGTGCAAAAATGGGGCCTTGTGTGAGTCATACACAGGAACAAGAGCTTGGACTGTGTCTTAGTAAGTTCAGACTGTTGTGACAAAGTACCATAGATTTGGTGTATACCCGGAAATGTAGATATTTCTCCCAGTTCTGGAGTCTGGAAGTCCAGGATCGGGGTGCCAGCATGCTCAGGGACTGATGAGGATCCTCTTCCAGGTTCCTGACAGCTGACTTCCCCTCGTGTCCTCACATGACAGAGGTCAGAGAGCTCTCCTGGGGGTCTCTTTGATGAGGGCACGCATCCTATTCACCCATCTCCTAATACTATCCCATTAGGCGTTAGAATTTATCATATGAATTTTTTTTATTTTTTCAGACTATTATGAGGGTACAAGTGTTTGTGTTGGGTTACAATGTTTGTGTTTGTTAGGTAAGGCCCCTGTTGTAGCTGTGCCCCTCCCCAGGAGGTCTATCATACACCCTTACATTGTGCCCATTAGGTGAGAGCACACCGATTCGCCTCCTTCCTGCCCTCTCCCTGCTCCCTCCTCTCCTGTCCTTCCAACTTGAATTTAATTGAGTTTTCCTCTCATGTGGGCATGTTATTTTGTCTACTAGATTCATATTAGTACTGCATGCATTGGATACTTGATTTTCCATTCTTGTGATACTTTACTAAGAAGAATGTATTTCAATTCCATCCAGGTAAACACAAAAGATGTAAAGCCTCCATCTTTTTATGGCTAAATAGTATTCCATGGTATACATATACCACACTTTATTAATCCGTTTATGGGTTGATGGGCACTTGGGTTGATTCCACATCTTGGCGATTATAAATTGAGCTGCGATTAACAATCTAGGACAAATGTCCTTAAGATAAAATGATTATTTTTCTTCTGGGTAGATACCTAGTAATGGGATTGTGGAATCAAATGGAAGGTCTATTTTGAGTTCTTTGAGGATTCTCCAGACTTCTTTCCAAACAGGCTGTGTTAGTTTGCAATCCATCATATGGATTTTGGAGGGACACACTCAATCCATGAGAGTATGCTGTTAGTTTCAGAACACGCTGAAGTTGAATGATGAGGTACTCAGTATGGATTTGCCATCATTCTAATGTGCGCTGGCCATCACAGGGACAAGTGTTTGTCTCTGAAGAACAGAATGACTCAGCAATTTCTGTGAGATATCATGTAAAATCAATATTTCTTTGCAAGGTAAAACTAAGTCTACATATGATATATGGTTAAAAAAAAATCTAAGTATCTCGAAAAAAGCTATCTTTTTTCAAAACACTTCTTCAAAAAGAAATTTCAGATGAACATTTTCTCCAGTTAGCAAAGGTCATTGACAAGCAGGATGATAAGCAGCTATTACAGACCTATTAATTGGAGAATATATGGGTCACTACAAAAATTTTGAGATACACAAAAATTAAGAAACGTAAAATCCACGTGGACGGAAGCAAATGAAGCCCTCCAAGCAGCACCAATAAGCCAGGCAAGTTGAAACTTGCATAGGTGAATCAGAAAAGATATGGTTGACTGTGTTTGTTAGAAACGAAATAATCAAAACTTTCATAGTGGTTCACGTACATCACAAGGGTCACTGACTATGAGAATCATGACATCACACTCAAGTTGGCATTTCAGCCTCGCTTACTTGATGTCACTAAGGCACCTAAAAAACTACAGATGATGAGAAAACACACCCAATTAACACCTGACTCCATAGAGGGTCAGATTATTTTAAAAGACAAATTTATCACTCAAGCAGCTCCAGACATTCAAAGAAAACTCCAGAAATTGGCTCTAGGCCCAGACCATAACCTGGAGAATCTTCTTAAAATGGCCACTATGGTCTTTTATAACTGAGACCTGGAGAGAAAGGAGGAAAAGGAGAGAAAGGAGCAGAAAAGAATGACAGCTCTAGTAATGGCACTCCAACAAACAAGCAACTTTCAGGGGCAGAGGGAAACCAGAGGAGCTGAAAATAAGTGCTTCCAATGTGGTCAGACTGGCCACTTCAGAAAAGACTGCCCCTAGCAGCACCACTGGCTGGGCAAGCCACCTGGCCCCTGTCCAGAATGCAAGGGTAACAATTGGAGGGTGGCCTGTCCCGAGGTGAAGGACTCCTGGGACAGTGACCCCATCGGAGCCCAAACTGGACTGAGGGTGCCTGAGGCAAATTCTCATGGCTCCAGCTTGTGTCATCACCCCTCAAGAGCCCCAGGTCTGCCTTATAGTGGAGTGCCAGGGGAGAAAATTTCTTTTGGACACTGGAGCAACCTTTTCTGTACTTCTCTCTAACCCTGGTCTTTTATCTCCCAAATCCATAACTATACTGTTGGTGTCTGGAAAGCCGGTTACCAAATTTTTCTCCCAGCCTTTAAGCTGCAATTGGGATGACTTGCTGTTCTCTCATGCCTCCCTAATCATGCCTGAAAGTACTGCTCCCCTTTTGGGGAGGGACATACTAACTAAAACAGGAACTTTTCCCTCCTGGAGATCTAGTCATGATCAAATCTCTCCCCTCTAATTCACCTTCCCTAACCCCAACTTGGCAAGTTCCCTTTCCTGTTATCTTGTCTTCTTCTACAGCTGTTAAAGTTATAGGAGTTGATTCCTGCATACATCAAGTCCTGGAACCCTCCATCTTCTGCGGAGGCACACAATGAAGACAACCAACCACAGACCACCTACACTTGTGAGCCAAAAGAAAGTTTGAAGCTATCATTTAGGAAACAGCAAGAAAAATCCTAATATGGTTTTCTTTCAGCATCACTGAATAAGTGCTTCTGACCTGACGCTGTTCTACCTTTACCTATTACTGATTATATTAATCAGATTTATGTTTTCCAGAAATGTCATCAAGCCACATGCAATAAAGATGGTTCCAGTCCATCTTTATTGTATCACTGTATCACTCTTCCTCCAAAGAAACCCTAACTGCCCCTTCTATCATCGCCCGATTCAGCAGGAAGCAGTTAGATCGAGTCTTCGCCCCTTTTCCCTAACAGCAGTTAGTTTCTACTCGGAGAGGGAGAATTGATGCAGGACATCTGGCGCCCAAGCCAGCTCAGCGGAGCTGGCGGACCTGCCGCCTCCTCCTTGGTGGTGTCCGTGCTGTGGCAGCAGGCTGAAGAACCAGTGGGATGGATGATAGGCAAAGAGGGGGACCTCCAACCTCCACTGGAGGCTCCAATAGCCAAAAAGGCTGGACAACTGCCAAGGAGACACCTGTGCCTTGGTGTCTCCTTCACTTTACACTTAGGACTAAATGTGAAACCCTCATTTCCTATGCCTAGGTCAATTTCATGTGAATTTCCTAGGCCCCCCCAATTCCATGAATGGACTGTGCCCATTCATTGATACATTCACTCACTTTGCCCTGGCGGAAGGGACTGTGTTCCTTCATTGATACATTCATTCACCTTTCCCTCGGCGGAAGGGATTGTGTTCATTCGTTTCCTGGCCAAGGAACCCACACACCTGTATATACCCCGAGACTAAAAGCTTAAAGGGGGAGATGGGGAAAGACCGGGAGAGAAACAGAGAGAGCTTTTGTCTCCTCACATGAGTTCTCTCTCTCTACCAGGAGCTTTAGTGTTTTCTGTAAACAAATTCTGTCTTACCACTGGGGAAAAAAAAAAGAAAGAAAATGCCATGAAGGCTATGGTTAAACAGTTTGATGAAAACATTTCAGATTGTATATGAAAACAGCACATTGTACCCCTTGATTGCACTAATGTACGCAGCTGTGATTTAATTAAAAAAAAAAAAAAGAAAGAAAGAATAGAATTTTATTTCTCCCAGTTCTGGGGGCTGAGAAGTCCAAGCTCAAATCATCAGCAGGTTCAGTTGTTTGGTAAGTCTGAGGTCTGCCCCAAGACAGTGCCTTGTTGCCTCATCCTCTGAAGGCAAAGAACATTTTGTCCTCATGTGGCAGAAGGTGAAAGGACAGGAGGACCAAATGGTGCAGGAAGGCTTTTTTTTTTTAATAAGATGGTTAATCTTCTTCATGGCCTAATCATCTCCCAAAGGCTCCACCTTACTAGATGCAGTGGCTTGCACCAGTAGTCCTACCTACATGGGAGGCTGAGGTGGGAGGATTGCTTGAGCCCAGGAGTTTAAGACAGGCCTTGGCAATATAGTGTGACCCCACCTCTGAAAAAAAGAAAAAAAATCCACCTTTTAATACCATAACATTGACTATTAAATTTTGACACCTGAATTTTGGAAGAGACATATTTAAACCATTGCACTGTACAACTCAGTAGTCATGCTTTTTGGGGTTTACCCTAAGGAGTTGAAAATTTGTGTCCACACAAATATCTACACATGGATGTTTATAAAAACTTTGTTAGTAAAACTTGGAAGCAACAAAGATGTCCTTCAATAGTACATACATACAGTGGAATGTTATTCAGTGATAAAGAGAAATGTACTATCAAGCCATGAAAAGACATGGAGGAATCTCAGATGCCTTTCTTTGAGTGAGAGGAGCCAACCTGAAAAGTTTACATACTGTACAATGCCAACAATATGATATTTTGGAAAAACTATGTAAAACTAAGTAAAACTATGGAGGCAGTAGTGGTTTACAGTGGTTGCCAGAGTTTGTAGGTAGAAAGGGATAAATAGGCAATGCACAGAGGATTTTCAGGGCAGTGAAATGATTCTGTATGGACTATAACAGTGGATACATATCATAATACATTTGGCAGACCCATTGAATATAAAACACCAAGATAGAATGGAAGTTATGAACTCTGGGTGATAATATGTGTCCATGTGGGTCTTTTGTTAAATAAAAATTATTTGAGGCTCGGCGCCTGTGGCTCAACAGGCTAAAGCGCCAGCCACGTACACTTGAACTGGTGGGTTTGAATCCAGCCTGGGGTCCACCAAACAACAACAATAACGGCTGCAAGTAAAAAATGGCTGGGCATTGTGGCAGGTGCCTGTAGTCCCAGCTACTTGGGAAGTGGAGGCAGGAGACTCACTTGAGCCCAGGAATTGGAGGTTGCTGTGAGCTGTGATGCCACGGCACTCTACCAGGGTGACAGCTTGAGGCTCTGTCTCAAAAAAAAAAAAATTATTTGAGGCTACTGATTAGGACTGAGATCCAGCACGAGGCCCCAATAGACCAAACCAAAATGGGTCACTTGTGCCAAAGTTCTACACAACCACGCAGAAATGAAGCTGTTTGTTTGACCTTTCAAGAAATTGGAAGAGAGAAATGGCCAACTTCCCAAACAGGTCAGTTTTAACCGGCATCATGAGGACCTTTCCTCTGCATTAACCTTTACAAGAAATGTCACTTTGAAATGAGCAATCCTCTTTTTGTTCATTATTTTACTTTCTTCAGCCTTTTTCTATCTATAAATACTCACTGACTATGTTGCAGAGCAGAGTTCTCTGAACTTGTTGTGGTTCTGAGGGCTGGTTGATTCAAGAATTTTTCTTTGCACATGGCTTGGTGCCTGTGGCTCAAGCGGCTAAGGTGCCAGCCACATACACCTGAGCTGGTGGGTTTGAATCCAGCCTGGGCCCGCCAAACAACAATGACGGCTGCAACAAAAAATAGCTGGGCATTGTGGTGGGCGCCTATAGTCCCAGCTACTTGGGAGGCAGAGGCAAGAGACTCATTTGAGCCCAGGAATTGGAGGATGCTGTGAGCTGTGATGCCACAGCACTCTATCCAGGGTGACAGCTTGAGGCTCTGTCTCAAAATAAATAAATAAATAAATAAATAAATAAGAATTGTTCTTTGTACAAATAAACTCTGTTACATTTATTTTGTCTAAAAGTTTTTCTTTTATCATAATAAATGTATCACACTAGCTTGGGATTTTGATTAGTGGTGGAAGTTGTGGTTGTGTAGGAGCTGGGAGTATATGGGAAATCTCTGTAGCCTGTGCTTATTTTTGCTGTGAACCTAGAATTACTCTAAGAAATAAACTTTATTTAAAAGAAATGGTTATGATGATAAATTTTATGGATTTTTTAGCCACAATTTAAAATATGCAAAAATAGTTTCTTTTCCCCCCATCCCCCAATCCCATTCTCTAACAACAAAGACCATTAACAGTGCCCATATTTTTAACCAGGTCTTAAACTTTACACTTTTATTTCCAAGTGATTATATGAAGGCAAATCCTGCATTGAGAAAGAGAGATCATGACTGGAAAAATACAGATTTGTGAGTTTCGGGCATAGGCGAGCCACTTCCATCATGGAAGTGGGTGAGATCTCCAGGGACTGTGTGCACAGAAAGCAGAAGCAGCTGAGAGGAACCCAGCGAAACCCACATTACCAAGCAGAGAGAGGTGGAGTCAGCCAAGATGAGAAATAAACAAAGAGCTAATAGGACAGGCAGGAACAAAGGGCAGAGAACATTTTAAGAATAGATGTATATCCTCTTTTCCGGCTAGAACCATGGAAGGTGTCAAGGAGAAGAAAAAGAATATTCCTAATGTGCCAGAAACTCTCAAGAAAACATGAAAGAATTTCTTAGAGCTGAAGATCAAACATCTGAGAAAGAAGTGTAGGCTCGGTGCCTATAGCACAATGGTTATGTGGTACAATGGTCAGCCACATACACCATGGATGGCAGGTTCGAACTCAGCCCAGGCCAGCTAAACAACAATGACAACCTCAAAAAAAAAAAAAAAAGCCGGGCATTTTGGTGGCCACCTGTGGTCCCAGCTACTTGGGAGGCTGAGGCAAGAGAATCGCTTAAGCCCAAGAGTTTGAGGTTGCTGTGAGCTGTGATGCCACAGCACTCTACCAAGGGCGACATAGTGAGACTCTGTCTCAAAAA
>CAUYON010108464.1:0-13444 GCA_963573935.1 Arctocebus calabarensis
GTCAATCAGGTTGATAAAATATCTCAGATTGCATGTGAAGCCCCCACACTGTACCCCATGGTTGAACTAATGTACACAGCTATGATTCAATTAAAAAAAAAAAAGAATGAACAAAGATAAATACATTCAGAAAAGAAATCAGATAATTACTGCATTGAAATATTAAGCAATATTAATAATAATAGTGCAAAGAAAATAATGTTCACATTGTCAAATAAGAGTATGTCCATTATAGAATGCTTTGACTCTGAGGCTCAGTATGAAGTCATCAGTTAAATTCTTATTATTTTCCAAAGTCACAAGAAATAGACAACTAATATTATATAGATAATATAATTATAGATATATAGATAATATTAATTTATTAATATTATATAAATAAAAGTAAAAGATAGTTTCAAAAAACAGATCATGCCAAATCTTATAGACAATAGAAAAAGAAGAAATATTTCAATATCATTCTACTTAAATCTGGTATTGAAATTGGAGAAAAATATATTGTTGTAAAGGGAAATTACAAACATATTTCACTTGTAAATTAGGATGCAATATCCTAAACAACATATTGACAAGTTGAATTAAAAATTAATGTTTGAGTAATGTACTTTGGTCAAAATTGAGTCCAATTTATGTGAGAATTAGCCACTATTTTTTTTTTTTTTTTACATACATACAGAGTCTGACTTTATTGCCCTGGGTAGAATGCATGTGGTGTCACAGCTCAAAGAAACCTTCAACTCCTGGGCTTAGATGATTCTCTTGCCTCAGCCTCCAGAGTATCTGGGACTATAGGCACCCACCACAACACTCGGCTATGTGTTTTTTGTTGTTGTTGTAGTTTGGCTGGACCAGGCTTAAACCCACCACCTCTGGTATATGGGGCTGGCACCTTACCCCTGGAACCACAGGCACTGTCCAATTCTTCAGTTTTTTTCAACTGATTCAACTTTATTTTCTTAAATAAGTTAATTACAGTGATCTTTGATGGGGTGTCAGTTCCCCAGATAATTTTATTAATAATCTCAACTAATTAGAGGATATAGAATAAAATAATATAGGCTGGCATTATGAAAAAATAGTCTTAGGATATATTAATGTAAAATTAACAGTATTGTGTATTCAAATAGAACTTGTCTCTAATGAGCTCTAAGCACATTAAATATTAAATCTAGGCCATGTTTTATGTAGGAAGCAGAGAGGCAAATAATGAACAATGACTTTTTCCATCGGACCTGCCAATATTTTGAGGTATATCTGATGTTCTACCACTTCCCCATTGATCCCTCTTTTTAAATATAAATTTATACTAAAATCATTAAAGGATAATTAGCACATCTCAAGGCACATTGATTCAGAAAACAAAAAGGATATGAAACTTTTCTCAAAAAATATTCTTTATCAATATATATTTTTGTTTGGGAAGGAAAGCTAAACAAGATAATATTCACGGTAGTAGAAAAATTTACAAAATGTACACTTACAAATACAATCCAGGAAAAAATAGTTTAACTACGGAATTTTACAGTGAATTTAAATGCCAAGTAAATGAATGTTTTAGCTCAATTTCTTTTCTTTTTTTTTTTGAGACAGAGTCTCACTTTGTCACTTTCCACAGAGTGCTGTGTCATCATAGCTCATAGTAACCTCAGATTCTTGGGCTCAAGTGATCTTTTGCCTTAGCCTGCTGAGTAGCTGGAACTACAGGCAAGTGCCACAACACCAGACTACAATCCCAGCAGGCATCGGACTTGGGTGGTGCTCCTGGAGGGAGGAAGAGGAAGGTGTGTACCTTATAGGGCATTCTGAGAGGTGTAGTGCCTTCATGGCTACAAGCACTTTGGTCACAGGACTACAAGAAAAAAATTCTTGAGAGTGGCAAGCTGGATATAATGAGCTACTCTGGAGACAGAAGGCAGGACAGTGTGCCCCTCCCTCTTTCCAAAGATAGCTGGAAGCTAGCTCCTTGAGATCCCTTGTGACTGAGTCAAGCCTGGGAAAAGAGGGGCTAGACCAAGTGGGACTATGAGGAGACTGTGAGGCTGTGAAGTGCTCCTCCTATTTTCATGAATCTCATGCGTCTCCTCTTCACTCCATTTCCACTGTGCTCCTCATTTCCTCTTGCACCTCAAACATCAGGATGTTTCCAAACAATCCACTTCCTACCCCAAAGGAGTCACCTGCTTTGCTAAAGGGCTGTGGGAACTGAGTGATGCTTGAGACATTGTCTCATGTGCCACTGACCCCTGCTTTCTCCATCCAGAGTGCTGGTTTGGCCACTTTTAGAAGAAATCAACCATCTGGCCCATCTACAAACAACTTCAGAGCTTTGCATGGAGTGGCATGTCTGAGCCTTTTTAGAGAAATGTCACTCTCACAGAGAAATGTCACTCTCACTCGTCTCTGCAGATGTAGAAAGTGAGGCATGAGGGAAGGTAATTATTGGATCATCCAGAATCTGCTAAGAGCATAAGGGTAATGCTCCTCCCAGGCATGTGAGGTGGGACACTTTTACAAAAATGGATAGGTGCCCCCAAATAAACCTGGAAGTGACTATGGGTCAAGTCCTTTACATTTGGAAGTGATCTCCCTCATCTCAACTCATGCCTGGCTCACCAGTGTCTCAAAAATATAGATGGTTGGCTTGGCGCCTGTGGCTCAATGGCTAAGGCGCCAGCCACGTACACCTGAGCTGGCGGGTTCGAATCCAGCCTGGGCCCGCCAAACAACAATGATGGCTGCAACCAAAAAATGGCCAGGCGTTGTGGCGGGCGCCTGTAGTCCCAGCTACTTGTGAGGCGGAGGCAAGAGACTCGCTTGAGCCCAGGAATTGGAGGTTGCTGTGAGCTGTGATGCCATTGTACTCTATCCAGGGTGACAGCTTGAGGCTCTGTCTTAAAAAAAAGAAAAAAAATATAGATGGTCACTTGATCCTGCAGAACAGATGTTTCAGCTTAGAGGAAGTCACTTTCAAGGTATGTTGTACTTTAAGGGCATTGGAAACCCATGAAGTTTCGTTTCTCTGCTTTGGATGCAAAGATCATTACCCACAGTAGTCAGGGATGTACCTTAACTCCTAAGACTGTTCACTGAATATTTCTGTCTAGACAAATGAAATATCTGGGAGCACTTCTGCTTTCATGTAGCCTCTCAATAATTGATATCCCTAAATTTCTTACATTTCTTATGCCCTCAGATAGCATTTTCTTTTCTTATTCCTAGATGGCACCAGCTTTCATGTTGGGATCACTAATTTGTAAGTACTTGGGTGTTAATCTATGTGAAAATAAGACCTTTTTAATAATACATATTCCAATAGCTTTCCTCTTTGCTTTTTGAGAGCTTGTTTGGAGGTTCTAGAAGGAGGTCACAGCTATTCATATACCCCTTGAATGAAAATAGTCCTTCTCTATCAGAGAAGTGAGCATGGAGCTTTGTGTGGGCTACTGAAAGAAGGGGACACTCACCTAGAAAGACAGTTTAGCTGAATCAACTCTGGTAATCAATGGACTGACAGATCACAGCCAAATCGTCCTTACATCCTCACTTTAATTTTTGAATGTGGGACATTACCAAAAAAACATGAAAAACTTGTTTATAAAAATTGAACTTATTACTTTGGGAAGAATATACTTCTTTAGAGAAATAATTACACATGAGTTCATCTGCATGTTTGTAGTGAAAGAAAAAAGTTATTGTGCCTTCCGTAAGTATAGCAAGATGAAAGCTTTACCACAGGACAATACTATGGATCCCCTTATGTTTTAAATAAGGCTTGTAAAGGGGCTGGGCAAGGTTACTCACATCTGTAATCCTCACTCTCTAAGAGACTGAGGTCAGAGAACCACTTGAGGTCAAGAGTTCAAGACTAGCCCGAGCAAAAGGGATACTCCATCTCCACTAAAAACAGAAAAAATAGCTGGGCATTGTGCAGGGGGGCTATAATTCCAGCTACTTTGGAGGCTGAGGCAGGAGAATCATTTGAACCCAGGAGTTTGAGGCTAATGTGAGCTAGACTAACACCAATACATTCTAGACTGGGCAACAGAGTGATACTGTTGAAAGAAAGAAAGAGTCAGAGAAAGAGAGAGAGAGATAGAAGTAATAAAGTAAGGGAAAGGAAAGGAAAAAAAGTAGAGAGAGAGAGAGAGAAGTAAAATAAAGAAAGATGGAGACAGAGAGATGGAAGGAAGGAGAGAAAGAGAGAGAGAGAGAAATCGAAAGGGAAGGGATGGGAAGGGAAGGGAAGGGAAAGGAAGAGAAGGGAAGGAAAGAATAAAGAATAGAAAGGAAAGAAATAGAAAGAAAGAGAGGGAGAGAGAAGAAAGCAGACCTGTGCAGAGTCTGTGTGGTACAAGGCTTATATCTCTTTCTCAATATTTTCCTTCTGCACCTTTTTGTGACCTATTTAGTTAGTTCTAAGTTTTCAAAATCCGACAAGTGTTAGAAGGGGATGTTGTAACAGAAAAGTATCTATCATACTAAAAGAATTAATGGAAAGGGGAATCTTATAGTCTGCATTCAGGGCCCCTTCTTTGGCAGTGTGGCGACAAAGACACTCAGCATTTTCCACAGCAACTGTCAAAGAAGGTCAGTCCTGATTCAGCCACAGATGCAATCCATGGAGCTGGGTGCTCGTTTGTCATTTGTTGTCTGCTGTTTGGATTTTGTGGCTCTGATCTTCCCCTGCTTGACTCATTCCTGGCAACACTTGTGAAATTGCCTTGTATTTTTTTCTTCCCAGTGGTTTCCTGAGATGCAGTGGTGTAATTATACATCCCAGAGTCTCCACCTCCAATACCTAGGTCACTGTAATGTGGTCAAGAACTTATCTTGCTGTAGCCCCACGTTTGTCTGGTCCAGTGAAGCTATGAGCAATTCTAATCACTGGATACTATTCTGATACTTCTGAGGCTTCTTAGGAAACCAGGCATCTTGTCTTTGGGTCTCAGTGACATCATTCCTTTTGTGGTTTAAAGTCTGGTACTACTTTGTTAATAATGGGAACACTTGTCATAGAAGGCACTTTTAATATCTGAGTGAATTTACCCTTAAATCAACTTGAGCAAGTAAGTGTGGAGTCTTCATTTAACAGTTGAGAAAGCTGACACTGAGGGGGGCTGAGTAACTATCATAACTTTACAGAAGTTCATGGTGCATTTTGAATCAGAAATTTTATGCAGAGGCTATCCCATGTCCCCAGCTATTACTCTGTAATTAAATATGAAAGGAAACAATGTAAATAAATTTTAATATAATTTATTTACACATAATACTTGAAATGGAACTTTGCACATGTTTTCTATATAACTTTAATAATATTTTTGGTACGATAAACTGTATAGCAATCATCTACATGCCATGGTATACACAGATTTTGCAAATATATCTTGTTTTGTTTTACTTTCCTTTTGAAGAGCATACTCTGCATGTTCTAGTTGGATTCCTTTTTACACTAGTGACTATTTTTTTCCAATGCATGATTTTTTAGTTGTCTTGAAATCCTGAAAGGTGAATTTTTATATGGAGCTCTTTTAGGAGTATCAGAATAAGTTTCAGGTTATTCTGCACTGCATTCTTTTGAATCAATGGTTCTCTATTTCCTGGCTACTTTTAGTAGAACTTGTATCTTTTTTATTTTGCAAATGGCAGTTACAGTAACTTTTGAATGCATTCAGTAAAGCACAGTTGTTCAGAAAGGCTACTGCTTTAGCCTTTTTCAAAAGATTCTGAATTACCTTGTGAATTAATGGTAATTAATGATAAATCACAAGCTATATCTAGTTACCCAAACACTAGACTGCTTGATTCACTCCTCTCACCTATTTTCCATAATCTGATATGCACATTGGGTTGACTGTATTATAAGTCACTTTCAGTTTACTGTGGATTTCACAGAGGCATTGTGAATAATTGATTCCACTCACTAACCTTTTACCTTTCCATGTGATAAGAGTGATGGGTCATTTCCATAAAAACACCATTTCCCCTCTCTGAAGATTCTTTGACTTTTCTCTTAGCACCTTTGGCAAACCATGGTTCTTCCTTATAGAGCCACAGAATAGCGTTTACATTTACAATACTATTTAATCTGTATAGATACTGTTGTAGTAATTATCTTGGTAAACATGATGCCAGGAAGGAAGACATGGATCTAAGACAGATAATGGTTTCTGGTAGCTTTTTGCCTTCACCCAAATAGATCTCAAAGTTGCACATGTAGCCAGTCTCACTTTTGCAAAGCATTCTCACTAAAGTCCCACATGTTGTTATATTTGCCAGATTATATGTTCTGAAGTTGATATGTCCTCTATATGGTCTCATTGCTTCATTTAGGGATAACTCCTGCTTAGGTATACACAAAGACTAAAATGTTGTAACCAAGTAGTCTGAAAGAGCCCTAATTTTATAAAGTCTATCTTCACCAGATGTAGCTTGTGAATTATCACTAAGATAAAAGAAAATGTAAGGATTTGCCCAAAGTACACTCTGGTCATAGTTTTATTTAGAAATATTGGTATTTTAAGAAAAGTGTCTATTGACCAGTAATGTCTTCAATGTGGTTTTCTTTGTTTGTTTATCATATCAATATTAAACCAAGAGACTTCTTTCTATCATTAGTGGTAATTTCCATCCATGGTAAAATTTTAGCAGGGTTTTTATCATTTTTTTTTCCTATTTGGCAGCTGTATAAATTGGTTTGAGAACAACTAAATCAAAAATATCAGTTCCAAATAGTAAACCCAGCACTTCACTATTACTCTGTGGATCACAAAGTTCAGCAGTTACACCTGAATTATTTGTATCGCCCTCCAAGTTTGGTGTAATATCATTTTTAATCATGCTTCTTCAAAATCACTTTATCACATTTCATTCCTTTTTTTGGCCATTTTGGTGGTCTAATATCAGAGTTATAACTGCATTCTGATAAGCTATCATTTTCCACATCACTACAAAATATGTCAACTTCACTTGGACAAACAGATAAATCATTTTCCTGTAATTTATTGAAAAATTCTTCATTGTCACCATCTGTCATGGTTGAATTTTTTTAAATACTGAAATTGTGATAAAAATCTCAATACTCAGAAAAATAATTTTGTTATAATAAAGTGAACATGACTGAACATAATCAAGAAAGCTCTCACAATATCTTCCATTAAATGATGTTTTGAAAATTGCAATAGCTAATACAAGTGTGCACACAAGTTAACTCATGACTGGTCAACAATGCTTGGGAATGAAAACATGAATTAAATTGTGACTGGTCAAGAATGTGTTAACCTGTATCTCTGTCCCTACCTTGTATACAATTACCTCATTTATGATTCTGTGTCTCTTTACCTACATCTCCAAGGTTACATGTCCCATGCTGAGTCAATTTTTTATTTGATGACAGTAAACTTGTACAAACAGAGTCTTCGAGGGTGAGGGAAGTGGCTGGAGCTTGGCTTTCCTTGACCTTTGCTTACCCCTTGGCAGGTGATAGGCTTATCATGTGAGCAAGAGCAATGATAGGGCCTGAATAGTTTTCACCTTGAATGTTATCATGCAAAGATAATCTATTCACTTTTTGTAGGTGTGATTTTTTTTTTGTTTGTGTTAATTTTTCCTCTGGTCTTTCACAGGTTTGTGCTATGAACTAACATATGCTACAAATACTGACAAAAATAAAACTATCAACCATCTGCCAAATGGTGATACTTGTTTTTCTTTTTCTATTAATTATAAAGTGATACATATTGTTTACTACATCAAATTATACAGATCTTTAGAAAGTGAAAGTTTTACTTTTCCTACTAACTCATTCCGTTTATAGAAGAAACTATTGTTAACAGGTTGGTATTTATTTTTCTCAATATTTTGTACCAAGTACTGTTTAACATCAATCATATAATTCTACACTGTTTTCTTAAATTTACTATTTTCCAAGCTATATATAATTGACAGCTTCTTCTATCAGTGCACAAAATTGTTGCTACTATTTCCAATATCTTGGCAAGGGTATCCATTCAGTCAGCTGAGAGGCTTAAGACTTTACTTCACATCTTTGGAAAGTCAGTAGTTACCAATTTTGTTGCCTACTTCTAATTGGTTGAGCTTAATTTTTTTTTTTTTTAAATAGAGGACCTGCAAAAAATAGCTCATTGCATTTTGTTTATGTTTGTAAATTTGTAAGGCTGAGGTCGTTAGTGAGGTGTAATTCAGGTATTCTTCAGTCCTGGTCTTCATTTTAGTTTAACAATTCTTGTTTATTTCTTAATTTAGTCTCCTATCTCAAAAGTAACTTGTAAATTTTATTTATTTTGTTTTTTTACACAGGTAGACACTTGTTTTTGATGGTATGTCCTGGTTTCAAACTGAGATGTAATGCATCATTATTGAATTGCTGCCCTTTGCTGCAATAATAAACTGTGATCTTATAACTCCAACAAGAACTATATGTTCTGGGGTGGGCACAGTAAGGATGGAGCAGAAATAAAGATGAAACAGCTCTGTATTCAACATGTTCACTTAAAACAAATTTAATATGGATACAATGCATAATTGTTCAAATTTAAAATAGTTAAAAGCATAAATATTTATCTCACCCTGTGTAACATGAAAATAGTAGGAAAAGAACAAAAAATTTAAAATACTTTAATTTTTCCTACATAAAAATTAAGTACATTTTTATGATAAAATATTGCATGATTCTAGTTGTAAAAAGAGTGATAAAAATATATGATTAAAATATAATATTATGTAACACAAATGACAACATTTATATTTTATTTAATGCCCTAGAAAAAATGAGATCAACTGAGGTCAAGAGAGCCCAGGTGGTGTCTAGTGGTAGCCCCTTGGAAGTGTCTCCAGACAAAAATGAGGAGAAATGCATGTGGTCGGCCATTCTTACTGCCCTGTCAGAGACAGCACTGTGAGGACATAGAGCAACTGCATGGGACACCTGGAGAAAGGGCAATAAACAGGGGAAATAAGTGAAGGGAAGGTCAGAGGCACAGAAAAGAAACTCCACATGGGAATGCAATATGGTCTGGGCTGCTGGAAGTCTGCACCATCCCCCCACATCCCTCTGCCTGATTAATCTGTGGATGGGCCAGAATCCTGTTTCAGATAAGCCTTCCTGGATGGTGAGAAGGCAGAGGATGGACTAGATGGCAGAGGGAAACTATCGAGAGTGGGCCATCCCCAATTATCAGATGAACCTGCTGGTCTTGACCTTTCCCACAGCTTCTTTGCTCCATAGCTGGTGATTTGTGACCAAAGCTTTTCTCATGGTGTATAGCCAGAGCTGGTGTGGGGAGGCATGAGAAGATGACTCTGCCAGACACCTTACACTGGGAAGACAGTGGCCCACTGACTCATTTCAGAGAGACACAGGAAGGGTGTAGGGATCAGGGTCCCACTGTGCTCGTCATATAGTTCACATCCACAAGGCGCAGCTTCCCAGGGAATATCCAGCCCTCTGATCTGGTCTGCTGTGCTGCCAGTGCAGCCTCAGCCTCCCTTGTTTGTGTCACCACTGCCAGATCAGTCCTGCAGCTTTGTAAAGTGGTTGGAAGTGTCCCTGATCCCCCCACAGGTCTACTTGGCCTCCCCCATGTGTCCCATTCAGGTCACTGAGCCTTGTTTTCCTCTTTAGTGACATCTCCATGGTACCCGGTCCATGACTAGATTTGTGGGCTTTCCCAAAGCATAGTAGTCAGGCCTTGGCACCTCTCTTCAGATAGTGACCCAGAAGCCCACCCCAGAGCCTTGTCTGTCAGACCAAAGCAGGAACTCTTTCTCCAACTTCAAGTTGACAGGCTGTTGAGAGGCCTCAGAGAGCAGAACTCAATGGATCATTGCTTCCAACAGCTGTTGTTATTTCATTTTTTAAAAGTAAGCTAATTTTTATTTGCAGATAGCATGATACCATATGCATAAATTACTAAGGAATCTTCCAAAAAATAAAATAAAAGTATTAGAACTAATAATACTAGTAAAATAATATTATTAAAATAGTATTATTAATAGTAAAAGTACTGCCTTGACTTAGCAAGGTTGTAGGACACAAGATTGATATTAAACAATAATGGTACATATACTATTTCATTTCAATGTGCTTTTCTAGTTATCTAGTTAGATTGTTTTTACATTTTGGAGATTGCAAATTAAACTGTGGTAAACAATCTAGTTCAGATGTTCGTATAATAAAAACAATATGATATTTTTTCCTCTAGGTTGATGCCTAGTAGTGGGATTGCAGGATAAAATGGGGGAGGGTCTAATAGGTCTATTAATGGTTCTCCATACTTCTTTCCAAAAAGGCTGTATTAGTTTTCAGTGTCACCAACAGTTTCAAAGTGTTCTCTTCTCCCCAGATCCATGCCAGCATCTATAGCTTTGAGACTTTGTGATGTGGGCCATGCTCACTGGGTTTAGGTGATATCTCAGGGTGGTTATGATTTGCATTTCTCTGTGGATCAGGGACGATAAACATTTTTTTCACATATTTGTCAGCCATTCATCTGTCTTTCTAAAGGAATCTCTTCAGATCTCTTGCCCAATTGTAGATAAGATTGCTCTTTTTTTTGTTGTTGTCTCTGTAGATCTAGTTATCAATCCTTTATAATACTCATACCATGCAAATATCTTTTCCCATTCTGAAAGTTGTCTTTTTGCTTTACTGTTTGTGTCCTTAGCTGTGCAGTTTTTCAATTTAACTAAGTCCCATTTGTTATTGTTGTTGTTGTTGTGATGGCCACTGAAGTGTTTGTCATAAAATCTTTCCCCTGTCCAACCTCATCAAGAGTATATCTCACACTTTCTTCTAAGATTTTTATAATTTCATGTCTTAGAATTAAATCTTTTATCAATCTTGAGTCAATTTTTTAAGTGGTGAAAACTGTGGGTCCAATTTCAGTCTTTTATATGTAGTTTTCCAGTTCTTCCAGCACCATTTGTTGAATGGTTTTTTTTTACCCATTATATGCTTTTGTTTGGTTTATCAAAGATCAAATGGCAAGTAAAGATTAGTTTCATCTCTTGGTTTTCTATTCTGTTCCATATGTTTATCTCTCTATTTTTGTGCCAATACCATGCTGTTTTGATCACTGTGGACTCGTACTAAAGCCCTGAGGTCCAGTAGAATGATGCCTTTGGCTTTGGTTTTATTACTAAGAATAGCCTTGACTGTACAAGGTTCTTTCTGGTTCCATATTAAATGAACTGCTAATTTGTCTCATTATTCGAACTATAACATTGATATTTTAATGGGGATTGCTTTGAATCTGTACATTACTTTGGGTAGTACAGATGTTTTGACAATGTTGAGTCTTCCTAGCCTAGAGCACGATATGATCTGCTATTTGCATTCTATTCATCTTCTGCTATTTGTTTTCTTAGGGTTTCATAATTCTCTTTGTAAAGATCCTTCACCTCTGTTGTTAGGTATATTCCTAAGTATTTCATATGCTTTGAAGCTACTGTGAGGGAAATTGTGTCCTTGATTTTCTTCTCAACTTGGCTGTTATTGGCATTTATAAAGGCTACTGATTTATGAACATTGATTTTGTGTCCTGAGATGTTACTGTAATTCTTGATCTCTTCCAGGAGTTTTGTGGTTGATTTTCCATACTTCTTTCCAAATGGCTGTACTATTTTGCAATCCACCAATAGTATATAGAGTACCCCTCTTTGCACCCACACTAACATCTGCAGCTTTGAGATCTTGTGATGTGGGCTATACTCACTGCTGTCAGGTGATATCTCAAAGGGGTAGATTTTGTTTGTTTATTTGTTTTTGTGTTTTGTTTTGTTTTTTGAGACAGAATCTCACTTTGTCACCCTTGCTAGAGTGCAATGGCATCATAGCTCACAGCAATCTCAAACTCCTGGGCTTAAGTGACTCTCATGCCACATCCTCCCGAGTAGCTAGGACTATAGGCCCCACCACAATGCTCAGCTATTTTTAGAGATAAGGTCTTATACCCACCTCTACCTCCCAAGTGCTGAGGTTGCACTTGTCAGCCACCATGCCCAGCATCTAAAAGGGGTTTTGATTTACATTTATCTTATGATTAGCAATGATGAGCATTTTTTCATGTATTTATTGGCCATTCGTCGGTCTTCTTGGAAAAACTTCTATTCATGTAACTTGTCCAATGTCTGATGGAGTTATTTGCTGTTTTCTTGTTGATTTGCTTGCATTCATTGTAGATTATGGTATTTGACCCTTTGTCCAATGTGTAACATGCCAATATCTTTTCCCATTCTAAATGTTGTCTATTTGCTTTATGGATAATGTACTTAGCTGTGTGGAAACTTTTTTTAACTTGTTTAGGTCTCACTTATTTATTTTTGTTGTTGCTGCAGTTGCCAATGGGATTATTTTCATAAATTCTTTCCCCAGGCTGATTTTTGTTTTAAAGTAAACTTACTTCACATTAATGTGAGGGTACAAGCAACCAGGTCAAAATATTGGATTTTTTTAGTTAGATTTTGTCTTGTATTTATGTCCCCCACACAAAAGGTGTGCCAAACACCTCCACCCCATGCCCATTCAGTGACAGCACTGCAACCCTCTTTCCCCTCCCACAGTACCCCTCTCCCAATTTGAATTGAAATGAGTTTTTTCTCCTATGTGGGCATGCATTAGTTCTTTTCCTGGCTTCATATTAGTCTTGAGTATATTGGATAATTGCTTTTCTATTCTTGTTTTACTTTAATAAGAATGTGTTTCAACTCCATCCAGGATATTACAAAAGATGTGAAGTCATCACCATTTTATGGCTGAATAATATTCCATGGTGTGCACATACCACGATTTGTTGATCCATTCCAGAGTCAATGGGCATTTAGTTTTTTTCCATGTCTTAGTGACTGTAAATTGATCTACAATAAACAATCTAGTGTAAATGTTCTTTTTTTTTTTTTAAGACAGAATTTATTCACAGAAAAGAATACAGAAAACATTAAGGCACCTGGTAGAGGAAGAAAATTCTAGTGGGGAGAGAGAAGCTCTCTCTGTTTCTCTCCCAGTCTTTCCCCATCTCCTCCTTTAGGCCTTTAGTCTCAGGGCATATATAGTTGTATGGGTTCCTTGGCCAGGAAACAAATGAATACAGTCCCTTCCACCAGGGGCAAGGTGAATGAATGTATCAATGAATGGGTACAGTCCTTTCATGGAATTGAGGCCTAGGAAATTCACAAGAAATTGACCTAGGCATAGGAGATGGGGGTTCCACATTTAGTCCTAAGTGTGAAGTGAAGGAGACACCAAGGCACAGGTGTCTTCTCAGCAGTTGTCCAGCCTTTTTGGTAATTGGAGCCTCTGGTGGAGGTTGGAGGTCCCCCTCCTTGCCTGTCATCCAGCCCACTGGCTCTTCAGCTGGCTGCCACACTACTGACACTGCCAAGGAGGAGGCAGAAGGTCCGCCAGCCCCGCTGAGCTGGCTAGGGC
>CAUYON010108466.1:0-28910 GCA_963573935.1 Arctocebus calabarensis
CCAGCTCTTGGGCTTAAGCGATTCTCTTGCCTCAGCCTCCCTAGTAGCTGGGACTACAGGCGCCCGGCTATTTTTTTGTTTTGCAGTTCGGCCGAGGCCGGGCTTGAACCCGCCACCTTCGGTATATGGGGCCGGCGCCCTGCTCGCTGAGCCACAGGAGCCGCCCTAAACCTGGGTTTTAATGTATCTTTCCTGATTAGCACATCAAAAACTTTGCTTTACCAAAACCTTCATTTTCAGACGAAACAGAATGCCTGGCATGTCATAGTTGGTGAGATGGATCAACACATGAAATTTTAAGCCAGTTAACACACGGTATGTTCAATGTTGTAGATTTCCTGTTTTGCAAAAATAGGCAAACCAAGACTTCTTTTTCATGTGGAGAAAATAATGGGAGAGAACACGCAACACTATCACCTTGCCTAATGAAACACGCTACCAGGTTGTAATAATCAGTGAGAATTTGCTTTTTTTCCCAAGGCAGTCTCTGTCTCTGTGATCATTATTACAGTGGATTTTTATATGTACATAAGAAAAATCCAGCATAATTGACTCGTATGATGTTCTATGTCAAAATGGCTAGCGTGATGTTTTTTAAATTTACAAATTTATAAAAAGAAGTCACATAAAAGAGATTCTTAGATGGAACAATTCGCTCCAATGTTTATTTTAAACCCAACTTGATCTTGAAATTTTAATAGAGGTTCTGCTCCAAATGTGGACCTCCTCCGTGCCTGTGACATTTTACAAATCAGAGAAAATAGAAATGAGATAGACAAATTCAGAAAAGCTGGAATCTGGCGATTTGCCTTCTGTGGGATGAAAATATTAATTGTACTTTTAAAAAATTACAAATGCTGTGCGTCTCCCAGGAGTCTAGAAAGTCTTTCCTATTTATTAATTACCAAACCTCGAGTCAGCCGCATAGTTTGCTCCTAGGAGTCTCTGAATCGTCTGCGATTTTCTCTGAAAACAAGTATACGTTAACATTGCAAGGTTTAGGGGGAGAGTGGAAGGAGAAGAGAAAGGTGATAATTCAGATGTTATGAAACTGTGATAATGCTGTTATTTAAGGCACTTATTTGGGGGTGCTTATAGTTTGTAGTTTTATAAATAAGCCCAAGGGGCTCCTCTTGGTTGTCACAATCCTCCTTGAATCTCGTATCCTGTCTGTCTCATCCTATCCGACAGTAGAATTGATGCCGCTCTAATCCCTGGAAGTTTGGAACTAATGAACTGACTGCTGAGCTGCCGCCACGGAGCGTGGTCCCAAACTATACTGTACTTCACACTCGATTTATTCTCCAGATGGCGAGACTGTGCTGCCCTGCCGCGAGGGACCACCTCTTCCACTGGAGTGTAAAAGTGGACGGATGTTGTTTTCTTTGCAGATTTGATCATTCTGAGCTAGAAACTTACGAGCATGATTAGTTATTAGCTTTAATGGGTGCCAATTGAACCAACTGCATGCCTATTTTCTCCTTTAATTTCGGAGTTGGCAGGTCTCGGTGATGGTTGATTTATCTGCTTTCTTACGTCACCAGAGCGTGTCTCTTCCCCAGGTGATAGGAATCCAGTCTCTGAAATCATAGCACGCCTTGGTTCCTGGCCCAGACAGAGTCACATAATACTGTGGCTTATAGATAAGGACAAGTTTATTAGCCACTGGTCCACTGCACTGAGCAGCCCATGGCACGAAATATCGATTGAAGGCAGGAAATTTGGGAACACCACTTTTTAGGGGCCTGCAAAGATTCCGGTCTGTGCCAACTTTCTTCCTGACCTCTGCAGAGTCCACCTCTGGCATCAAACACCATGTAGGATTCACTGTGGTAATCAGTCTCTTCAAAGATCAAGTGTAACTGTTGATGAAGGCCTTAATTCCCTTTTTCAGTCTTTTCCAGCTTGTCAGATGTTAGAGGGACAAGTTCATTCCTCAGTGAGAATGGCTTTCCAAGGCTGTCCTGTGCCATCAACACATTTCGAATAGAGTCTCTTTCAAACTTCATTTTGAATAACCTGTATTGCTCCCAAGATGTTAGAGTCCCCAGAAATGCTCTTTGGGGGGTGGCCTCTTAATTTTAATTTCCTTTTTCTTCTTTCTCCATGAAGTACTTACCTCCCAATAATCTCAGATCACTCTGAGGGCCCTTCCGAGAGCTGGGTATCTGCCAGGCCACCACTTGCTAATTCACGTAAGGTAGAGATTGGAAGATGGTCAGGGCCAGCCAGGAGCCAAAGGGGAAGACAGAGAAAGATGAGGAAGGCACGGAGCGGACGAGGCCATACCGAGGCAGAGAGTAAGAAGAGATGGGAGCAGGCAGCAAGGTGGACGCTGTCCAGAGACAGAATGGACAGAATTTCTTCCTTGTAACAATTGGCGGAACTGTGCGACTCTCTCTAACTGAACACCCAGAACTAAACTTAACGTTCTTAGAAACTGCCTTCCTCTCAACCCAACAGATGGCATGGGTGTGTTTGCTACACAGTAACATATTTCACCCTTAATGTACCAAAAGGAAAAAAACCCAACATGCCTATTGGTTGGTGTAAATTCAGTGAAGTTGTTGGATATTTTGGGATACATACCAGAGGGCTGCATGCTTAGTTTATGTAAATTATAACAAGCAACAGCCTGTTAATAAGGGTGTTGTGTGGCAATATACCTCCAAAGCCGTCATCTTTTTTTGGAAAGGTACAGAATGATGAAGTGGAAAGAGCTTGGTTTTAATTCTGAGCCAAGAAAAAAAAAAAAAAGCCTAATATAATGCTGAGTATTCACTGCTCGTTATTATCATATGAAAAGTACTAATCAGATTATGCCTAAAATTGGAATTAGGTACTTCATTTGCAGCCAATTTCACAAGGGCTGAATTTTACTAAGTAACCTGGAATGTGCGGAAACCATGGCAATCTGACTTTAGATAAAAATCACAAACAGGTTTAGAACACAAGCTTTGAGCAAATGGTCCCCTTCAAACCTAAGGGGAACAACCAAATAGCTTAGAGGTCAAATTTTATTTGACACCAACATTAACATTAGTGAGGAACCTGCGGCCTTGGGGCCATATGTAGCCTTCTGGATCCTTGAGTGTGGCCTTTTGACTGAATCCAAATTTTACGGAACAAAACCTTTTATTAAAAAGGGTGCAGCAGGGAAAGGAAAAGAAGAAGCTTTTCTTGCCTCCTTTGGTGCTTAAAAAAGAACCACCATGAAATCAGAAAGTTATAGGTTCCCCCAAAAGCCCAAAAGATCTAGTAAGTTCCTTTCAATTTCCATTCGCTCTGTCCCAGTAGACACTTTGCGAGGCTGACTTGCCAAGGAAAGGTAACCTGGAAGTTGAAATGTTTACAGACTGCAGTGATCTCGAGGTCTCTGCAGCGGTCCCGAGGTCTCTGCAGCTGTCCGGGCTACATGATCTAAAAGCATGCACAGCCAGAGGGCGGGGAGCAATTCTAGCAGCTCCAGCCAGCCTTAGAACCATGATCTTGAGCTAACTTCTGCCTTTCATCTTCAGGATTTTCACATTTAGTGGCTCTAACAAGAGCATATATAGTCAGTGGATGTATTTTACAGCTGTGGGATAACCCAAGGGATGATGTGAAACCAAGCCACGTTTGGCTGCATTGTCTGTCTTGAGCAGTACACACTCTTGCTTCTGTCCAAGCTTGGCCTAATTACTGGCAGTTGAAGCTCTGTAAATCAGGACCCACAGAGCTGTCCTAAACTGTCCTAGGGACTATTTCCATCTGACCTGACAGCTTTAAGCTACTGTTTCCTCCCACCGTTTAACTCAGACCACATTTGGGAGCCTTCCTTCCCTCTACTCAGTCACAGACCTACGTCCGTCTGGTTTAAATCTACTGTCCTGGGTTGTCTTGCTGATTGGGCTGAGATTCAGTATTGACATAAATAATTCCTTTTTGTTGTTGTTGTTGTTGTCTCTACTTTCGTTTGCTATTTTCTTAAATAAGTATTGCTCTTCAAATGGCTAGATATTGCTAAGACTTTCTTTTAAAACCACATTCATCAACACTGAGAAGCTTTAAAGTTTTATTAGTACCATAAAAACCCTTCCCAAATGGAACTACTTTTGATAAGCGTTCATTCTGATAATGAGAATTTGTTAAGGGCTGTTGGCAAGTTGGAGGAATTTGGTTTTGAAACTGAAATTGGCAGGAAGTAATGACCCCACGTGCTTTCTTTCTCTGGACTCCAGCCTCACCCCGTCAATGTTCTCCTTTCTTGTCCCCACCCCACAGTCATTACCCCCAACCCAAAGCCAATAAATAACTGACCTGTTTTCATACAGTTTTTCTGGGGACAAATTCAAATACTAAAGCAGATTTTCAACCTTGCAGAGACTGTCAAATCAAAGAAAAAAATATATTCGTCAGCTAGTTCATGATAGAATTTCTCAGTGATTACCTTCTACCTGAATAAGTTGGAGCTTTTTTGGAGCATGCATTGTCAACTTCCTGTGAGCATCTTCTTAATTGAATGTCAAGATTCAACTCCGTTGCAAAAAACAAAATAAAACAATGGAGTAAAAAAGCATGATGCACGTGGCAAGAGAAAAACTTATATTCTTCCTCAGTGTAAATATGCTGATAGACAAGACTGCCATGAGCTAGATGTCATCCAATTTCTTATGGTTATTAAATGAGAAAATGCAGGCAAAGGACACAGAACCTACTTAGTTCGATGCAATGAAAAATCACCAATTAATTATTTTACACCAGAAATACGGTGATGAGCAAGATGACACTACTAAAGTTTACCAGGGTGCATTATGGCAGATCTCAACTATGTTATAATAGCCATCTTGAATGAAGTCTAGAACTCAATTGCCTATCAGATTTCATGACTTCTTTCAAATATCATTTATTTGGTGGACAGGAAATACAGGGGGACCATAAAGTTCATGCGTAATTTTTAATTGCACACTATGTTTTTTTGTTTGAGACAGAGTCTCACTATGTCGCCCTCGGTAGAGTGCTGTGGCATCACAGCTCACAGCAACCTCAACTCTTGAGCTTAGGCGATTCTCTTGCCTCAGCCTTCCAAGTAGTTGGGACTACAAGTGCCTGCCACAATATCCAGCTATTTTTTTGTTGTAGTTGTCATTGTTGTCTTTAGCAGGCCCAAGCTGGATTCAAACCCACCGGCCCCAGTGTATGTGGCTGGCATCCCAACCACTGAGCTATGGGCGCCGAGCCTGCACACTATTTTAAATTGCACATGAACTTGATGGCCACCCTGTATATAAATATAATAACCATCCGGTAGTGTTCCCTTCAATGATAAAAATCAACTTAGGAGGTACATTTTTATGGACCCTTTTAGGATGAAGCGCGACTAAGAATTGTAAAAACTCTTGAAGACTTTGATCTGGGCCCAACTGAAAAGTGTGTGAGAGTCAACTCAGTGTCCAGTGGTCTGGCCGAAAAAGACCTAGAGACCCTTCTGCAATCTCGGGTCCTTCCTTCCAGCCTGATGCTACCAAAGGTGGAAAGTCCTGAAGAAATCCAATGGGTGAGTAGCTAATGCTTTGTTTAAGGCTCAGGACCAGCTAAGGAGTAAGAAAAAGAAGGATTTGGGTGCCAGAGGTTTTGAAAATGCATACATACATAGAGCAGAGAGGAAAGGAACTGAGAAAAAAAGAGTGTAAGAGACAGTTCCTTTCGCACGAGGAGAACCTGGCTTTGCCCAAAATGTAGTATGGAACTGCTCCACTTCTGAAATGGTGCCTCTGCTTCGTGACTGGATTTGTGATTTGGGACAGAACAGCTTCCTCCATAGCCCTCCCTTAGCAATGCCTGGAAACTAGGTTGCCCAAGAATTTCATCCCTGCTTCCACCCTACAGGGCGCTAAGCCAAGGCCTCCTCCAGTTAGAGGTGTGACGTAAATGGTTCTTACTGTGAGTCATTTGAAATCATCATAGGCAGCGACAGCACATTAGTTGCATATGAAAAAATGAACTCAAAGAAGGGGAGGAAAAGGTCAGTCCTCAGGGCAAGTAGAGGAATAAACAGGAAGCTTGTACCTAGTGCTTTTAATTAGCGCAGATATTATTTCCTGCACAGTTCTCTGGTGCATCCTTTTTAAATTGCTGACAGGTGTGTTTGTGTTTCATGACGGACTTTTCAGCCAATAAAAACCTGAGATGTAAAATGGTTGGCATGTCGAATTACTTCAGAAAACTTCAAAAATGGGCCTCATTATACTATGATTGTTTTAATTGTGAAGATGGGGGCTAGGTTTTATTTGGGGATTGCTATTATTTTGCAGATCCTCTGTGCCATTCCGGGGCAAAAAGCCTGTGCAACATGAATGCTGGGGGTGTTTGTGGTCAGGGTTCGCGGGCAGTGGTGGTTTTGAAGCCACATCTAGATTATCTCAAAGGCTGCGGGTGCAACCACAGCCATCCACAGCGTGGCTGTAACACGTAAGGGAGTGCTCACCTTTTTCACGTATTCGGATATGATGGGTCAGTGCCTTCCGCTGCCACATGTGGTTACTGAGCATTTGAAATATGGCCAGTGCAAATTGAGATATATCAGAAGTGCAAAATACACCGCTGATTTTAAAGACTTGGAACCACACACACACACACACCCGGAAAAAAATGTAAAATATCTCAATTATTTTTATATTGATTGCACATTAAAATGATACTATTCGATCTCTATTGGATTGATCACAAGGTATTAAAATTAAATTCACCTGTTTCATTTCACTCTTTTAATGTGGCTGCTAAAAACTTTATATATGTAGCTGTCATTCTGTTTCTTTTGGATGGCAATGTTAGATTCTTCTTGAAGGCCTGTATTCAAGGACAATATTTGCTTACTAAACTGAAGTTCCTCTCTCTAAGGTTACCCTCAAAAGCTGGGAGATAGTGGTTAGATTATGTTAATATCCTCAAGGTCTCTGACCCCATTCAGATATGTCTTAAGGTGAATGAAACGAACTCTGGAGTCACTGTTCCCTTTGGGGTTTTTTAGGCATAGTTAATGCCTATTTATCACTGTTGTTAGCCTTAATTTCAGGTGGGGGAAACCTTAATTTCAGATGGGGAGGACCCACCCAGCCTCAGCTCCTGCTTCTGTTTGCTCTTTGAAAATGCTCGGATGTGAGAAAACCTACAGAAATCTACATAGGACTTCTAGTTAACAGAAGTCTTTTTGGCTGTTTATTTTTCCCTCTCCGTTTGTATTTATGCGAAGCATAAAGCCCAGAGCCCGATGCACAACTGAAAGATGGGCTTACTTGTTTTCTTTTGTGTGAGAATCTCTTGCTCGCCTTTTGTCGCTAGTGTGGGTTCTTGTTTGACTGGCACGGCTTATTGGACTATAACAAGCGTAACTCTGCCTCCTTTGTCGTGGGACAATTCTCCCACAAATCCTGAACAGTGTGCATTCTTCCAGCACACTATCGGGTGTGCACTGGGACTGAAGGCATTGCTGAGCCCGCGACTTTGTCTCCTCCCCATGCTCTTTGTGATTCTCCCCCTTCTCTCCTCCCCCCACCAGCCCAGCCCCTCCACCTCGCTGAAATGAACACTTTACCGGGCCGGAAACATTTAATCGTCTCCTTTTGAAAAAATTAATTGAAACTTCTCCACTAGTTACCTTTTGTGTTAGTACTTAATGCAATTTTTTAAGAAAGAGGGGGAGGAGGAGGAGGAGGATGGGCTAGAATATTTAATTTTCAAATGCCTCTATTGGCTTAAAAACCAAAAGCATTGGAGGGTTTTTTGCCCTCACTAAGAACAGAAACTCTATTGTAAAGTGTTTACCTAGTTTTAAAGTTTGCGATGTTTGTAGTTATTACTATTATCACCAAGAATGGAGCAAGTAAACTGTGCAAGTTTTCTTTTTTTTTAATGAAGGGGAAAAAAAATCTACTACACATGTAACAATGAAACCGCAGATATTTCACTCCCATTTTCTAGCTTACTTGAGAAATAAATCATGTTTTATTCTCAATTTACATCGGATACTGTGCATTTCGTCCCCTTCCACCCTTCCTGCGATTTTGGCCTGTTATTCCTCTCCTTCCCCCGAAAAGTTGCTGAGGATGGGGGGGTGCTCCTGCTGCCCGAGGTGGGGGCAGTGGGAGCAACTGGGAATAATTCTTCATTACTGAAAGCTGTGATTTATTTTAGCCTAATTGTAAAGTTACTGCAAATTGCTCAAAAGCTTTTTAAAGATCCCAGTGATTAGATTTTTGGTGGTGGTGGTGGTGGGGGGTTTGCACAGGCAAGGAGGGGCAGCTAAAAGGGGAAATAACACCTCTAATCCCGCTTCTGGTAAATAGGCTGCCAGCTTTTCAAATGAGTTTCCTTTCTATTAGTCAGAATATTATGCTAAGCCTTAAGCATTAGTTTTTTTATGTTGCCATAGCAGCCTTATTCCTGCAGGGTGGTGACCTGTGATGATTACAGTACAAAGCTTATAGGGTCTTGAAACCCCCTTTGAAGATGAAAAGTCTTTGATGGTTTATATTTATGCAAATCTCTTAGATATGATTTACCCAACTGAGACTGAATGGAGAGATGATTAAAATTCCCTTTTCCTTTGATATCCATTAATAGCTGAATATTCCTTAAATTTAAAATGGATATATATGTTTTCATCTTTATTTACAAAAATATCTTTATCATACCTGTGTTTCTTTTCTGTCTCCCCATATCTTATTAGATCTAGATAGACATAATAGATTTACAATTTAGAGTGTGTTTTTCCCTCTTTTGAAAGGTGGGGGTGGGGGGGATCTTTGCAAGAGCTTTTGTATGTTTCCAGATGATAGATTTTGGAATTTGGGCTACCCCACTGGCAGCACAGAGCTAGCTGTGAACTGGTCTCATGGAAAAAATTGGCGAGCTTTGGTCTTCAAAGAATTAAACTTCCTTTTTAAGGTCTTCCTAGGTAAGCTAAAAAATTATGAAGAAAAACCTTGTGAACCTTTGTGAACAAAGGGTAATGGTGTTATAATGAATAATATGGATTCCAAGTAGAAGGCTGCTAAACAGTCAGTACTGGGCAGAAAACAAAAACAGAATGGCAGGTAGAGTGAGCCTTCCTTGTTTCAAAGGGCCTAACATTTGCATTTAAGGAAGTGAGGCTGAGAGGTCTTCAGTAAATATGTTTTCAGGGAAAGCATTTAAACCGAGAGTCTGTCCTTTCAGTTCCAACTCCTAGGCCTCAAATTGCTCCTTTGGGGGAAAAATTGTAATGCTTGAGGTTTTACTGTTTTGGTTTTTCTTCTTTTTTTTTTTATTTCTTTTATGTGAAGGAAAGAAGCGAGGATATTACATCCTCAGGTCAAAGACTCGAATCCCACTCCCACATCTACATTTCAGTGACTGTACATTTTTTCCTTACTAATCACTTATGACACTTTTGATTTCAGTTTTCAGACAAATTTTCATTCCACTTAAAAGGACGAAAACTTGAACAATCAATGAACTTAATCCCTTTTGTGGAAACTGCAATGGGTTTGCTTAATTTTAAGGTATGAAAATCATAATATGGTTAATAAATTAGTATTTCATTTATTGCCGAGAGAGAACTTCTGTTTTCAATTTGCACATCTACTTTAAAATATTTTTCTAGAAAGATTTATAAGCAAAGGAAACCTACAGCACCACTTGTTATCTATAAGAGTCTAAAAACCAGATTGTCAGCATCTTAGAAAACAAAGAAATCGGTTAAGGAGAAAGGAAAAGCTTCCCAGTCTAAAACAGTTAAATGAAATATTCAAATATTCCTAGTAACAATTTTAATTAAATAATCACCCTGTAAATATATACTTTGAATTACTACATTTATAGACTACACATGAAAATTTTATTTTGTCACACTTGGGAATTAACTTTGAGTTGTTCTTTTCTATCAATTGCCTTTTCATTAGGAAATATTCTGGCCTCCCTGTGCCAACATTATCCATAATGTCTGGCAGATAAGATTATTGTTTGTAAGTTCACATACACAACAAAATTGTAGCATATTATTTCAGTTTGCCACATTAGAACATAAAACATTTTCTAATACACAATCACAAAGATTCACTGATCCAAGTGTTTTCAACTATTGTATAGTTGCATTAAACTACCTGCCTTAACAAATTCATAGCTAGCTCACACTTTTAGCCCCTTTCAGTGGCTATTTGTATTGTTTTCCAAAATAAGCCCCCACAGCATTCCACCTGTGAACAGTCAACCTAGCACCCCCTTCTCAGAGTTCCTGGCCTACCTTTTTTTTTTTCCTCCAGAGGTTAGAAGGAAAGAAATCACTAAAAACATAGAAAAAAAGGTAGCTGAACTGTACTGGAGAGAGAAGATGTGAGCAAGAGGAAACTTGGAGCCGGGTGGGGTGGTGCAGGAGGGGCTGGGTGCAACTGTTTGAGGAGCTGCTGTAAGCCTTCTCTCCCAATCAGCTTGTTTACACAACTAACCACACGTTCTTCCAGCCCATCCTAGAATCCTCAGAAAATAATCAAAAGCACATCTCTTACGTGCAACTAAATTCATATAGTGATTTAATTTTAAGTGCCGTTTCATCATTTTATTCCATAATGTACTTAGATGCACTTATAACTCCTGAAATAAATCAACAGTGTCCCTACTGCTTCCTCATTTTCTTTCCCACCTACATATATTAGAAGGTTATATCTCCACCATTCAAGATTTACAGCTCTATCCACAACAAATGTCATTAATCTTTACTTTCATATATAAATGTCAAAGTTGCTTTATTAACACATCTCGGGTGGACTTGTTGCATTTTTATTTTCCCCTCTGGAGTTGTAGGTTTTTGTATTAGATGTCTTTAATCCTGAGACCATTTCCTTGCTCCTAATGCAAATAATCCAATTAGTTTGATTCAAAAATTCCACACTTCTCTCTTATGGCTTAATGTTTATTATTTGAGAATCTCTTAAAGCCAAGACAAATTTGGGGAAAATATAAATAACAGTGCAGTCAACATCAGTAAGCTCAAAGATTCTTTAGAAATGAGGTGAACTATAATTTGAATATTGTTACTCTATTGATAAATTGTAATAACCATATTAATATCCATCGAGCAAAGCAATTATATGCAGTATCTTTATCTGAGACGATATTAAACTCCTCTCAAAGGGATAAATTTGGGCTGCACTTTACAGACTGCTTTTAGCCAGACTGCACTGAGGGGTTATTCTGTCTCTGATATACACTGTGCTTTGCTCTCACGAATGCATTTCTGTGACACTTGGTTCTGTTCTGTTCTCTTCTAGGCTGTGTGTGAAGAAACGCTAAAGATTGGGCCTCAAGTGGGTCTTTTTCTAGATGCAGTCGTTTTTGGAGGAGAAGACTTCCGAGCAAGCATAGGTGTCAAAGACGTGTGTGTGTGTGTGTGTGTGTGTGTAATTTTTTTCTTTGCCCCTCAGGAATGGACATTTACATGACAATGTATATTTTGCCAACCATGGTAATGGTTTTTCATAACAGCCGAATGGGCAACACTTCCTCATAATTTAGGGCCCCTATTAGCTCTTCTGCTTCCAGAACTGTATTATTACCTCCGTTCATTTATAAAATACATAACTCATAAAAAGCCTGTTGCAGGCTCAGGCATGCTCAGGAGTATACGGCATCTACTTTGCTCCTAATAAATATATTATGTGAACAGCCCAACCGTTGCTTAAATATTTTGCTTTTGCCTCGGTCTGAACGCTGCCTGTCTACCTCTAATTTAAAGGCAATTTCACATGGGCCGTAATGAATTGTTTTCTACATCATATGTAGTATGTAAATATTATTTAAAATGGAGTTTAAATGTCTTTTATAATATATTTCAGGACTCTTAATCATTTACTATACTGAAGCACTGCTGGTTTTCACCGAGTCTCCGGAGCCTTGTACTTGAGGCATGGAGTGTTTCTCTAACTAGGCTGAGGCTTTTAGAAAAGAGGCCAAGGCCACAGAGCGTTTTCAGAACCACAGCCACAGAGACCTGCAGACAGGCACTTTCCCTGACCAGTGAGTTCCATGGTCCAGATATAAACAGTGACACCCCTCCCATCCCTGCAGGATGAAAAAAAGGAATTTGTTTTAATAGCAGTCTTTCCAGGAGACTTTTGTGTACCCGACAGTTCAGTGGACTACAGAAGGCGTACTGGCACTTTCTGCCCCCCTCAAAATGTGTCCCCTTCTGTTCCTCCAAGTTCTCCATCCAAGAAGTATTTGGCTCAGACCTCAGTGAAGACAGGGCCCTGCAACCACAGCGCCTGCCGCAATTCTGTGCTCAGGATGGGAAGTTAACCGTTTTCCTGCACAGCGGCATGGCCACCTCTTGTACTGACACTGTTGAACGAAGGGAAGAGGGAAAAAAGCATATCAGGAGTCACTTGTGACCCCAAATCTACCTCCTGAGGTGGAGAAGGGGCTTTTTCTTAAAACTTACAGAAGCCATTGTGTTGCAAGGTGCCTTGCCAGTTCAGCAGACACATGTACGACGTTTAATTTTGTCTCTTCATCTGTATTTGAATAATTATTTTGCTCAGGAGCAGTCCCCAGGGGTACACAGATATCTTTTCAAACTGAGTTTTGGTGACCATTGTCTCAGTTCAGTTTCCCAAGCTAAAGTCTCCTTTTTCTGTCAACATCCCATTTTCAGGTGCAACAAGTAGCAAAGACACGCAGGATGTCCTCTACGCCCGACAAAAGATTGTCGCCACAGCGAAGGCCTTTGGCCTACAAGCCATAGACCTGGTGTACATTGACTTTGACGATGCAGAGGGGCTTCTTAGACAGTCGCGAGAAGGAGCTGCCATGGGCTTCACCGGTACGATGCTTGATGATGTCTTAGAAAACGGTGTCTAGATTAGCAAGCATTCCACAAAAATAGAATGGTAACCAGCAATGACCATTTCTAATGACAGATCTCTCGTGTATGTATTCCAGTCTTTAAAATATGAAAAAGCCACGCTGGGCAAAAACCTGCCAAATGCACTGTCTTATTTTTCTTTGGCTCTGCAAGGCCAAAACAAAACCCTCATTTTCATTCTCTTCATGTTAGTTACCATCTTTTTTCTGTCCTCTTCATTACTTTGTTGCAGTTTGGGCTGACCTGAGGGGAGGTGCGAGGTTGTTATGGAAGAATCTTTGAGTGAATTGCCCTAAGCATTTCAGTCGATAGCTAGAAGAAAAATTTCCTAAAATATTAACTCATTTCCGTTGGTGACATCGTCTTTGATTTGTTCTTTTACTCATAACTAGCTTTTGTTCTTCTGCCACTTCGAGCCCCTCCTTTCTCTCCCAGCTCCCAGTAAGTGTCTGTGCACCTGGCTGGCACCAGGATCAGCGGGCCCCTCGCTGTTCACCGTCTTGGGCACAGGCGGGCATCTAGTGATTGGTGTGCCCGATTACTCAGACCCCATGAGCTGGGAGCAACTGAAAATCGTGTTTTTGCAACAGGAATCTATTTTTTGAAAACCCGCCACTCATTTGCAATCACACACGTACACACACACACACAGGCAACTATAGCAAAATAACACCATAGGCTTTTATTATTTGTTTTTGTGATGTAAGTTCTAAGAATATTAATATCAGAAATGTACCCAAGTAATAAGGAAGAGAGACAAGCACCCTGATACCCCCTTTCTAAATATTTTTGAAAAGGTACCAAGTTAAGGGTTACTGATAGAAACATTTCATGAAGTGGCCTTACATGTAAAAAACATTTTAAGGGATGGTGACTTAACCCAAAATGGCAAGACTTAAGAAGCAATTTTAGGTATATGAAGAAGATACATTAGACTTAAAGCTCTGGCATTCGTTTTTGTGTTTTTAACATGAAGAGCTAAGATAAATATCCCCTCCAATTTTTAAATAAATAAATAAATGGGATCCCTTCCAGGGAATTATCTTTCCATGATCTGAACTGTTAATATGCATAGCCGAGCCCACCCCCCACCGCCCCAAGTTTCACAGTGATTGAGAAAGAAAAGAGTCCCTGGGCCACGTCCTCGGACTCTTGTGCCTCCTTCCAACGACCGGTTAGGATGTGGCCCAAATGGAAAAGTTGGAGAAAAAATCCATGAAATTTATCTAATAGACCCTGATGTTGTTGGCCCAAAATGTCTGGCATTGGCTGCCAGGCAGCCAGATGTTGCTCTGAAATGGGAACTAATTCAATAAAGGAGAGAAAGCATTGACTTGACACTGGCCCCGCTCCCCATCACTCAGGGCAAGCGGGGTTTCCCCAGCCTCCTCTGGGGTAAGTGTTTGCTCCAGACCTTCTAAGGGAGCTTGAGAGTCTCTCCACGATACAGCACTGATTTAAATTGGTCCCTAATTCAATCGCAGAAGACAAGCTATTTCAAATCAGGTTTAAATTTCTAGACTGTGCCCAACTCAGCACGAGGAGCTTATGGACCTGGCACTATTGTTTCTCCACAACAGGGTGTATTAAATAGCAAAAGAAAAAAAAGAAAGAAAGAAAAAAAAGAAAATGGAAGCAGGGACAACGGGAGCCGGGGGGGCACAAGGCCCATTGTACACACACGTGAATGAGGCCGTGAACCAGGGAGCCACACTCCACAGCCATGCTGCAATTTTTAGAGGGAAGGTCTTTGTTATCCTAATTATATTTCTACAAACCAATAAAAGGTAATCAATCTGATAATAAGATGGAAGATTATTTGTAGTAGTTTTTTTAAAAAATATTCTTAAATAAGTATTTTTGACCACTCAATCTGTTTGTCCTAGTTATTGGGCATTTAATTGCCATACCTTGGCCTTCACATAAGAAGAGAGAAAGAGAAAGAATAAAAAGGAGCAAAAGAAAAAAGGAAAGGAAGAGAGGGAAGAATGGAGGGAAGAATTGAGGGAGGAAGGAAGGGAGGGAGGGAGAGAGGGAGGGAGGGAGGGAGGGAGGAAGGAAGGAAGGAAGGAAGGAAGGAAGACTCTATCTAAAGCAGGTAATTGAAAGGTTTAAAATCCAATGAAAGTATAGTATTATCCATAATACTGTAAGGAAGACCGAGTGAGAATTTCCTGTACTTTAAAAAATCATATATTTTAAAATGAGTTTTAGTTTTTAAAAGTTACCCATAGTTTCTTTTCTGTAGTCATTGTTTCAGAGGGTCACAATCATGTAGATTGATTTTCAATCAATGCATTGATGTATCATGGCCATTCACTTTAGGATTTTTTTTAATAAAAAGAAACCAAAATTAAATCTTAGAATACAGCTTTAACAGCTGACTTAGTTATCCCAGTTACTCCAATGCTGCATGCTGAGAAGAAAGATGATAAATATGAAGCACGATGGGTTTTCGTCTTTTTTTGCAGTCTATTGTAAAAGACAAAAACGACACCATCATACAATTACCTAAAAGACTTGGCAGGTATTGATTTAAAGCACGATATATCAAGTGGTACTGTAACCAGGATTTCATGGTCATCAATTTTAATGTCTTCCAATTTTGCACCCTCTCAGTAACTTGTCAATAACAACTCTTCTGTATAAAATATTTGCTTCGTTCCCACATGACATTAAAGTCCTGTGATACAGCTATTGGAATACATAAGATGCAACAAAAGAGAACTTCACATGCGAATGTTCACCAATTTCTAAAACTTCACATATATTTTAAAATTAGCCTCCTTACTGAAATATAGGTACATGATAGACATCAGTAATTTCACAGTGTTTTAGGGAGTTATGTTTGCTCCTCAAATTATAGCTCCTATACCAAGAAGTTCCCATGAAATCTGGCTTTTTATACATCCCTGTAAATTATGCACATAAATTATGAAATTCAGGGCTAACAATTAGTAGGAAATGACTACCAGAACTGACATCCTTTATTAATAATATTGTAACAACTATTAGATTACTTAAATATAATCTCAGTATCTACTATTGAAAACAGCTTTCACTTGTCATCACTCATGTTATCTCTTCCCAGAAATTATTCCTCAAATCATTTAAAGAATCTTTATTTATATAGGTTTTTAATGTTTTTATTAGTATGCCGACAGAGAGGAATGAAATGGCAAACGTGAGGATGTTTTAATTATGCCTTTGTAAAGAAAAGATATTGTTATACTTATCCACTAAGACGCTTCTTCATGAAACATTAAAAAAAATTATAAGCATTGTCCTTTTTCCATCTGATAAAATAATGACTATAACAAAAATTGACATTTTATAAAACATCAGAGATATAATTTGTACTGCCTAAATGGCAAAATAACTATTTCCAAAGCAAGGAGAATTGATATACTAACAGATATTTAACAAAGTAAATGATCATTAAGTGTACATTCATTTTTAAAGAGCCAAATATGTTCATAACTTTATCATGTAATAAAATATAATTTCATCATTATTATAACATTAAATTATGTTGCATTTTATTAATGACCTAATTAGATTCCACACTTCCCTGATTGTTAAATTGTTTTTTTAACAACTGCCTGATTTCACAGAATCCTGTGACTCTTATCTTTTGTATGATGTTTTTATTTAAAATCCTTCAACTTCAAAAAGAATCATAAATCTTTTCAGAAACTATTTCTATAGAGATAAGATTTCTTCTGAGATATGGAAGGTACTAAAAAGGGGAAATTCCCAGGCTTCATTCTAGAAGTCAACAGGGAAAATCGCGATATGTTTTTGGATACAGAAACTTTCTGTAATTTTCTATTTAAAAATTTTTAAAGAGATTCATGTAAAGATCATAGTGTTCAAATCTGCCTTCTGGCTTACCATACTCATAAACTATTTTCCTTGAAATCCAATGTTCTATTAGGAGTTAGAAATGATGTTCATAAAAAAAAATGATGTTCACCTACAAGAAACTTAAACATATCACTGTAAGACAGTATTTGATATTAATACAGTTGTAACATCTGTTTCTGTAAGCTTTATGAAAACCAACAGACCACTTTTAAAAGAAATCATGTAAAGTGGCATAATCTTACAAAGTAAGCAAGGGCAAGTTATACAACTTAAGAGAATTCTCATTAACTTTTTCTACTTCGGTTCAAAATAATCACTCTGATTTGCAGACGGTATCCTTTAAAGTCTCAGCCAAGGCAGTTATTCAGTGAGCTGCCTAGTCAATTTACCTGTAACTAAAAAGGAGAGATTGTCTGTACTAAAGGTAGTTTTTCTATAGGATCAAAAACACAGTTACTTCTGTTGCTGTATTTGTGCTCATATGGTATTCTGGAAAAGCTTATCCGGGGTTTGGGTATTTTTTGTTGTTTTGTTTTCTGATTTAAAAAAAAAATTCTAATTTAGTTATTTAGCATGTATCTATGAGGCATTCAGGAAGCTCACTGGGTAGAAACATTTTGTTTGAACATCTGTTTGTTGTTTCATGGTTCTGGTGTTATTAATCGTCTTGTAGGTAAGCAGGTGATCCACCCTAACCAAATTGCCGTGGTCCAGGAGCAGTTCTCTCCTTCCTCTGAAAAAATTAAGTGGGCTGAAGAACTGATTGCTGCCTTTAAAGAACATCAGCAATTAGGAAAGGTAAATGTTTTGTTAATGCCTTGGGTGAACATGGTGTTTAAAAAACCATGGGGGGAAGAAGGAAAAAAATATACGTATTATTTGAATGGTTTTAAAAAACTCTTTGTACTGGGGAGAAGGTGGAGAAGGGAGTGGAAACATTCATCAGTGAGAAAATTGCTCAAGGTAGATTTGCCCTGCCCATGTTCCTAAATATTTCACTAACTGGCTATCAAGTCTCTCATTTTATTCTTTTCATAAAATGTATTGATGGCCTTAGAGAAAATAGGAAGTCGGTTTAGTTTTTCTCTGTGGCAAACGAATGCAGCATTCACATGAAAATAATTTTAGATCTAAGTGAGAACAAGCTGTAATGAAATAAACACAGTTTGACCAAATGGTTCTTGTGGAGGAAAAAAATAAATTTCAAGTTATTTTAATTGGGGGAGGGGGGTGGAGTACAAAAATCTCCTCCGGTTTAGTCATTTAAGAGTGGGAGGTTGTATATGTGTTTGTACCAATTTCTGGACCTGAGATTTGGACGGAATGGGAAGCAAATTAACACTGGAGTACGGTTGTTCCTAATTTAGTGCATCATTGAGCCTCGCGTTTCCTGCTCTGTGGGTTTCTGCTATGTAAATATTGCAGTGGTAATGCACAATCTGTCTCCACTTTGTGCCAGTAACACTTAAATTAGGTGTCGCCTGAAGGAAGATTTTATGCTAGTTGCGGCATTGTCAGTTAATTATCTTAAAGGTTATTTGCAATAATACCGTTTGCCTCTTTTTAAGAGGCTAGGATGGAAAGTTGCATTTATAAATCTATCTTAGAGGTAATCTCTAAACTCAGCCTTGTTGACTTCCAGGAGTGAAGTTTTGGTAGCTCTAATGCAAAATTACTTAGGAGAGAAAGAATATTGAATAATTATTAAGCTTCTAAATGTTAAACATTCCCCCCTACAAGAAAAAAAAAAAAAGGAGGAAGAAAAAAACCTGGCCCTCAGAGGTGACCCTGTGACATCCATGTGAGAAATGTCCCTTGCACTTCTCACTGGCAGCAAGAACACCTGAAAATCCCAGGACTTTGGAAAGTGGGTAACAGTATTAAATGGGTCACTCCCTAAGGATATCTGCCTCCAACCCCAATCATGCATGCATGCTCACACTCACCGGCTGGCAAGGCTCATCCTTGCACAAACTCACACTTTATATCCAACCAAAGACAGAATATGTGACATTGGAAACATCTGATGTGGATTTATACCAATTGCATGATAAACAGCATCCTCTCCTTCCACATCAACAGTGGCCATCAGCAAAACAATGCATTGTACAGAAAAATATTTTTACGTTGACACTGTGTGTTGTGTCCATTTCTGTATCTTAACCCCCAAATCAAGATCCCCCATGAAGAATCGTAGATCTTTACCTAGAGAGAGGAGCCATGGACTCTTTGATGCACACGTGCAAATGACTCCATCCTCTCCCCTCTCATCCACTTTCCTATATATGCACACGCTCAGTGATCTATACCTCTGCTGTGTACCTTATGCCGGCTGAGGGCGTACATGGATAAACTCTTCCTAGGGAAATAGTAAACTGAGGCAGATTGTGGGCCATTAAAATGACAGCAGAGTTCCAGTCTGAACTAGCATGCTTCCGTGCCAGGTCCAAGTAGGTTTTACCTTGGGTGGCATCAGAGGAGGCCAGTTGCTGCTGTAAACAGATAGGAATATGGAAGGGGTTACCCTAAATCTCAGTAGTCAAACCAGAAACACACGCTTTGCTGGCTCTTTAGTTCTTGAATAGGGAAAACTACCCCTTTTTCCGTTGTATTTTGAAAAGCATTGTTCTCAGGGAAAATTGTGCCAAAGTTACCCATATGTTTCGATGATGGAAACTTAAATGTTAAATTCTGAACTGTTGTTGTTTTGTTTGTTTGTTTGTTTTAAATAAGAAATGTTTGTTTGTTTTAAATAAGAAATGCCCTCTTGTTGGGGTATAAGCTTTTACAGCAGTGTGGCAGGACAGCTCTTCTTAACACAGAACCATAGAAATTAGAGCAGAGGGGAGACTAACTATTAGGTAATTTCTTCCCTGCCCCATTCATGGAGGTTTGTTTCCTACAGCAAATTCTCCTGGCGCTTTGTCCAGCAAGGTTGAAATGATTCACGTAATGGGGCTTCCAGTAGGGACATATGGTTATTTTATCCAGTTAGCATGTTTCTTTCATTTTGCCTATAAACTGGCCGGTCACAAAAATGGGATCTGTAGGTAGGTGACTCTGGCTCTTGAGGGGATCTTGGGGTTTAAATAATGTGGGTTCTGTTTGTAAAGATTTCATATAAATAGGTTGCTCGGTTGTATAAAGTATTGCTTCCAACAAACATCTAATCTGTTTTATTTCAAATGTGAATCACTAATGAAAACATGAACCCTCAGATACTTGTCCAAAGCACAGATGACTCTCAAAGATGGGAAACTGATGGTTTGTGTCCTAGTGAGACACTCATAAATTTCTAAAAGACCTTTCTTCCCCCCTCAGATGAAAATTTCATTCAAGTAATGCTTTTAAGTAGAAATGATTCAAGAAGGCAAATTATGTATCTTTGCTTTTTTCTACTTCTTCCTGCTCCCATCTTAAATCATATCCTTTCCAAAGACCAGAGGTATAAGTTCATAGTTAATGATCGGTCATTTGTATTTTCTATAATAATAATTATTATCTAGAAATAAAAGTTCTACGTTTTCTCCCTGTCCTCTCCAAATGACAGAATTCAGGGGCATACCTAGATCATAACCAGATAAAATAACTAGGATCCAGGCTTTGGCATTACAGATTTTTTTTGTTTTATTTTAATTAAAAGTTCTAAGGAAATAAAAAGTTAATGTCCTTAGTGTCGCATTGGGTGAAAATCACTTTACATTAAAATAAATAATCATCATCTTATGTAATCTGTCACCATTTGGCAGGTAGTGGTACGTGTGGCTGCTTTGTGTCAGGAACCGGAGAGATATTTTCAGGCTAAAGAATTTTGCCTGGCACAACAGTCGCCACTAATGAGAATTAAGGCCATAGCCCGATGTTAGGGACTCCAGGTTGTTATGTAAAAATTTATTGGAAAACTTTTAAATATTCTACATAATCTATTCTCTTGTGTTAATTCCCCCAAACTATTTTTAATCTAGCTGACACCAGTTATGAGGTCTCTATCCAGAACATTAATAAAACTAATTCTTTCTTCCATCCTCCCAGAAAAATGTAGCCTGAGATATAACCTACTTGTCATTAATTCTTTTAGTTTCAAATTATTTGGTAAAATACTTTAGACAGGACAAATCATTTCTACATGATGTGTTTTAAAATTTTAATGGATTTTCTTAAAAGTTGATTCCATTTTTGATGTCATTTTTATAATAATGACAATTTCCAATAACATTTGGAAATTCTTAATTTGAAATTGAATTAAATGTGATTTTATCATTCATTTGATTTTTATCAACAAAAATTTTATATAGTATGAAAACTGGTTAGTTAAAATGAAAACATTTCAAATAAATAATTAATATTAATTGATACCAATAGAAATTATAATTTTTATATAAATATAGCATACATACTATTATAACACATACATTCAAGTATTATGATCTCACACTTATAAACTTAGTGCTTATTTTTTCTCTTCCCATATTCAGCACTTTCTAGGCAAAAATGACAGGTAAAGGAAACAGTCAATTGCTTTTTTGTAATGATGGCTCATAACAGGAAATTTTATATAAGAATTCACTATTTCTTTCCAAATGTAGACTCTGACAGAATAATATGAAGGAATAGCAAAATGTATAATGTGTGGTAGAATTTTAATGGCATTTTGCTAGAACATTCCTATTTCTGGCTACATATATGGCTTTACTTAATTTTCAGCATTCTAAACACTCATTTTATTTATTCATGACATTTCTTTATTTGGTTTTGGAAGGATTTCGTTTAATATTCAATATTTTTCATTCGTTACAGCTTCAAAAGCTGGCCAAAGACCAAGGAAGGGGAAGGGTTCATCTTTAAATCCTAGGTTCAATTAATAATTATAAAGGTCAAAAACAAGGTCACTACCTAACATAACACACTTAACGAAACATTCTAATTTCACTCATGAGAGAACAATAATGCAGATTAATAAGTTTACGTTAATAGGCAAATCTTCTACTGGAATATAAGTTTGGAATTTATAGAAGAAAGAAAAAAGAGGGTTTTTTATCCTTATGTAAGTCTTTTCATTTAGAAAATTTACAGTTAACATTCCTTCCCCAATATTGAAGGCAAATAATTTTCACAGGTATCTGATTTCGGCTCACACACCTTGGTGTTTCCAAATGCAGGGTTTTATAAAAGAAATACGGTTTGGTCCAGATGGCCTTCTAGAAGGCTCCCTGAGAGAACTCAGGAGAAGTCTCTCTAGCCAAAAATACTGTTTCCGCTTATTCAAGTGCCAGAAATCCCACTGCCACCCTTTCACGCAGATCACATAAAGCATCTAAAGATTTGGTTGTTGTCTTTGTCAACTGAAAAGGGTTGATTCCACTAATAGACGGCGACATGTCCTCCCACGCCCACCCCACCACCCCCATGCCCAGCCTTCAGATGCACTAAAATCAGAACCCAGCCATTTCTAGCAAAAAGGAAGGATACAGGGACATAACTCTACTTTTGAGGTTCTTAGTAATCACATTTCTCCCTTCATTTCCTTGTTTATTTAACATTTTAAGAATAATATGCCAGTTGTTACAAAAGCTGAGAGTCTGCCAATGATGACTTTAATTGCAAGTTTTTAAACATTTAAAGCAAAGTAATGAAATTCTAGTGCCGATCATATCCTATTTCACAGGTTTTCATAGTGGCAAATGGCCAGGTCAGTATAAGAGGATAAGAGTTTTATTTTTAGGTAGGTGCAATCTGATAGCTTTTAAATTTGTTTGCCTTGTCCTTAATTTATAATACATTCTTAAGGATATTTTAATCACAATATGTTTTATTCTGGTTTATATTTTTCAGGATTTTTTTTAATTTTTATTAAATCATAATTATGTACATTGGTGCAATCATGGGCACATTGTGCTGACTTTATATACAAATCTGAAATATTTTCATTGAACTGTTTAACATAGCCTTCATGGCCTTTTAACCACTATATGAACACATTTATATTCTGCATTTAGTAAGTTTCACTTGAAGCCTTCTAAAATGCACCATAGGTGTGATCCCACCAGCCACCCTCCCTTTCCCTCCCTTGCCCCTTTCCCCATATTCTTGTGCTATATTTGGGTTTTAGCTTTCATATGAAAGCTATAGCTTAGCTTCATAGTAGGGCTGAGTACATTGGCATTATTTTTGAGGGGGGGATTGGGCATAGACAGAGAACATTGTACCAGATATTATGTGTGTAACCTCTTCAAAAGGAGGTGAAGATGGCTGGCTGCTCTCATCGCCTCTGAGGAATGCAGAGCAGACAGTGCTGCTATCCAAACACCAGTCCTCTTTGTTGCAAAGTTGTACTGGGTGTGGTGGTGTCTGCTGCTTAAACGGAGTACTAAATAGCAAGCTGGCCCATGCTTGAAGGTAGATTTTTTCCCCTGGAATTATGCGAGCATTTAATGTTCTGTTCAAATGCACATTTCTGAGACAAATTAGTAGTCAATGGCTGTTTACATCCTTTATTTATCCCTAAAATAGAGGAAAACATGATTACATGTATGAAAAGTTTATTTCAGTCTTATAAAAGGGATTTTTGCCCCCTCTGGCACACACAGAGTAAACTTTCAGTGTTCTTTCTAGGGCGGATGAGAGATGTGAAGTCACTTGGCTTCCAGCCCTTCCCTCCCCCCGAGTCTCCGGACCACCTGTCTGAGTCCCTGGCACCTTACACACTTCTTTGACACACCCCTATCTATAAAGGGAAATTTTCCCTTTACCTGTTTTTCTCTTCCACTCATCTCTGCACTCCTTGAGATAAGCTCTCTTACTTATCCTTATTTCTCTATGACTTAAGATCTGTATTAAGTTTCTGGTAAACATTTTTCAAATAAATACATAAACACCTTTCCTTTCTACTGAGGCATGTAGTATCAATCTCCAGCCTATTTTATGTTTAAATAATGTTTCCCCCCAGCTCTCAACTGTCATGCATTTTTCACAAGTGCTTTTATCCCCTTGTAGCGTAAACGGCATGGTGTTGTAATTATTTCACTGAAGATAGCCTTGCATTCCACCAAAATCACTTGAGTATTGATAATGTAAAAGGCTTCACTACACTTAGGAACAGAATCCACGCTAAATTGCTCTATTAAAAATCATTTAATGTTTAAACATACATATACAAGAGGATTAAAAGAAGAACTACATATATGTAAAATTAGGTATATGTATATGATCGTTTACGTACTTTAAATTGTTACTTCACATATTTTTCTTTAGTTCAAAATATTAGAGGGCTGTCATTGTTTGCATGACTATTTTTTATAATGTTTAAGTTGAGAGTGTTCATGTGCCCATCACCGGGATTGCACTCATACCCGACAGCTCGGTGTTTACCCTTCCCTTCCTAACCCTCTCGTATTTTTAAAATATTATACGATGTGTTTATTTTAACATCATGATAATGCTTGAACCATTAATAAAGAAAATTAAGGGCATCATTCACAGCATGGGGGGACTGTGAATAATGCAGGGGAAAAGGATAAAAGAGAGATACAGGGCAGCAGCTCCGTAATGAGGAAGGATGAGACAGAAGAGGCGCCCCGCAGGGGAGCAGGAAAAGAGAGAGAGGAAGAAAGCGTGGAAACTGTCTTGGGTTCAAGTGCGTGACCTCTCTGGGCCTCCATGATTTTAAAACTGAGTGTATCTAGCCTGTTTCCTCATCTAGTCCTCCTTGTGAACTTACTGGTTTAGGCCAGAGCCACAGATGAACAGGTGCTCCTGATTTTGGTGAAATGAATCAGAAGTGGGTGTTTGTTGCAATGAATCAAAATTAGTGAGTTGAGATGGATGGACTCAATTAGTGAGTTGAGATGAACGGACTCACACAGAGTGAAACCCTGGACGCTTTCTGAGGGGAACAGTTGTCTTATCAAGTGTTCATGGGCTGTGGCTGATAAACCTCACTCTGGGATAAATGTGGGGAGGAAACGCCAGAAGATTTGGAGCGGCAGATCAGAGTCCAACACCAACATCCAGGTCCTGCTTTAGATGAAAGTCCTAACATCTCTGAGACTTTCATAACCAATTAAAAGAGAAGCAAAGCTAAGTCATGGAAGAAGCCCAAGTGCCCGTCGACCCACGAATGTATTAATAAACTGTGGTACATGGAATACTATGCAGCCTTAAAGAAAGATGAAGACTTTACCTCTTTCATGTTTACATGGATGGAGCTGGAACATATTCTTCTTAGCAAAGTATCTCAAGAATGGAAGAAAAAGTATCCAATGTACTCAGCCCTACTATGAATCTAATTTAAAGGCTTCATATGAAGGCTATAACCCAACTATAGCACAAGAATATGAGAAGGGAGAGGAGAGGGGAGTTTGGAGTGTAGGGAGGGTAATTGGTGGGACCACACCCATGGTGCATCTTAGAAGGGTACAGGAGAAACTTACTAAATGCAAAATACAAGTGTCTTCATACAATAACTAAGAAAATGCCATGAAGGGTATGTTAAACAGTTTGATGAAAACATTTCAGATTGTTTATGAAACCGGCACATTGTACCCCTTGCTTGCACTAATGTATGCAGCTATGATTTAATGAAAAAATGAAAGAAAGAAAATAAGGTGGCAGAATGAGCTAGGAAAAAAATAACTTTTTTGACTTGGAAAGGGATAATATCTGCTAAGTGAAATGTCTTTCACAATTTTACACAAGGCATCATCAGGTCTATTGAGGTGATTTCAAATTATAGTGGGTGGTACTAACTTTGCTCAGAGGCTAAAAATTGAGACACAGCTATGATTAGGTACTTCGGAGGCTACAGAAAACACAGAAGAACCTCCGTAGTTGACCACCTCCTTATGTTGACCTAATTTTCATAGACTGAATATGCACCACATATACATATCAGTAAAACAGGCCTAGTTCCTGATGTGGCCACCTCCGTGTGTTGACCACTTTGTTGTACCCTTGGACAGTCAACTGACAAAAGTTCTACGGTAGAAGTGCAATGTTCTATTCTTCATTGCTTCCATTCCTCACAGCTTTCATTCTTTTACTTTTGTCTAAAAGTCAATTTGATATTGGTGATGTTGTTGTGAACATTTTTTAAGTCACTCACATGCCTTTCAGCAGAAACTTCAGATGTATCTCTGCTGCTCCTATAGAACAGTGCTATAGGCTTGGTGGAGAAAGACTGAGAGGTCAGTGCCTTTGGAAGATTTCCTCCCACGTGAATTTCATGTCAAGACTTCCAGGGATTTGAATTCCCTGATTATTCCTTACAGGGAGCTTCTCTGCAACATTCTCCACCAGCCACACACCTCCTGTTCCTTTCCTTTTAAAACAGTGTGGGGACCAAAACTACTAACAAGGCCAAATTCACAGTGCAACAGAGAAATATTAGGCAGAAGCTAATTCCTTTTTCTTCTACAATCAGTGTCCCTGACAACAGGTCACAGGAAAATAAGAGATCAGCTTAGCTTGAGATTAATTTCTTCATCACAAATTAGTATAGTATAGTTCTTTACTGACAACTGTTACTGTACAGCATTTTCAATTGATTTGCTGCTAAAACAAGAAAAAATCTGAAAGTTAAAGAATTAAGGCCACACAATCATTATGGGAATGAAAATTATTTACTCCACAAAGCACATTTTTGAATTATTAAATCCAATAACTGTCTTGGAGTTAAATGATTGACATATTGGAATAATCTGGAAGCAGGGAAATTTTGTTTTTGTAAAATATATTAGTCTATTAATCATTAAGGCAGGGAATACATACAACTACAAAGAAAGATTGCTTCATCTTATATGTTTGTGCATATTCATTTAAAAATGACAGTAATTAAAATTTAATATTAAATGTCAACTTTTTATTAATCTTTATTTTTAATAGAAAATACATGAAACTCCAGGCTCCTCTTTAGAGAAAAATTTTACTTCTAGGGAGCTATTATGATATAAGCCTCTGTATTACTCTTATATTCATTATTATTTTATCTTTTTATGTTTATTCCCTGGAATTTTCCTTTGTTATTCCTGTTGAGGGAAGACAAGGGTTTTTTTTGTTTTTTGTTTTTTTGTTTATTCTATATTATTTCCAACAGTGTTGAGATGTGACACAAACCCAAGAACATGTGGAATAAACTATTAATCAGGGTTAGGGAAAAGTCAGAACCACTCAACCAGAATTAATACAAAGGGAAGCAACAACCCTACCTTCTTAGAATTTGCTTGAAAGTCAAATAACAATTAGCATGTATCAGATAAGAATGGCAAGTGAGAGTGACATTTTTTCTCTCAGGAACCTATGATGATGAGTGGGCTTACTCATGAGATATTTTAGGTCACCATTTCCCAAGCACCCACATATTGTATATTAGCAGCTCTGAATATCTACATAAAACAGAAAAACTCAGTTGTGGAGTCGTAATTGGGTGGATACAGCCCAACATGCTTAACATTTCACCAGGTCCTAATTTTATAGCTGTTTATATCAAGCAGTAAATACAGTTTACTTATACTCTATTTAGTTCAGTTTCAATACAAAAAAAAATACATTTTTTTCCCTAGGTAAGTTACGTTATCTTTTTCAAAAGAGTTCCTGGGACTCTCTGCTCCTCCATTCCCACAGGTGACTACCATTAGACCTATTTATAAAAATAGAAAATGAATCAAGGCAAGAACTTAGAATGATTTGCCCAAGTGAAGAAACTAAAAATACAAAACCACTTGTGGGATTACTGTAGCATTTTATCCACCATGTTAAATTTTCTTTTGTTCAAATGCTCTCAGGAATACTTTCCATGTATCATTGTTATCACATAGCTAATCTAAAGCACATCTCCTTGATGGGTTCTCACCAACTTATGAAAACACCTAGATACCACCTACTAGATTTTCAGTGCAGGAAAACACACATCTCCTTATGCCTCAGGTTACAACTGAAGTAGGCTTCCTTCAGGGAAAAAACAGGCTATCCTTGACCTTGCAGCTCCTGGGGTGCTCATGTTTAAATTCACTAAGAAAATTCAGGCAGCTTATATTGGATGTCAATACTGAGGCCAGTATTATGAGAATAGAATGAAGTGTTGAAAGCAAATTTGGTCGGTGAGATATGATTAATATAGGTTATGTCTATAAATCTGAATGCATTGGAATTTTTAGCCTTCCAGTAAAATAGAAAATTAATGCCAATAAAAGATAACTGTCTGAATGATTACAAAACTTAAATTTTATGGGAAAATTATTCAACTCAGTTACTGTTTTTTTCATTCATTCATTCATTAAATACTAAAATATAGAGTTCCTGCTCCTGTACACATGTGCACCAATATGAAATACACAGCAACTAGGCATTGAGCAAGGGCCAAGGATACACTCAGGGAGCCACAGAACCATTCTCTGTCTGCACAGAACTCATAGGTTGGTAAGGGAAATAGCCCATGATACACGGGCATAGAGAGTGCTGTTCATGGAGCACTCTGCAGAGGCACCTAATCCTCCAGGGACAGCCAGATACAAGCAAGGAAGAAATCCTGGTTACCGAGAAAAGATGTGCCTGGACTACAGAAACATTGAGAACATCTAATTTGAAAATTTAATGCAAAATGAGGCCACTTTTAGCCTCATATTGTGGGAGTTGAGAGGGTGCTAGAAAAAAAAAAGGGAGAATCTTAAAACTTCCAGATTTCCTGGGTGTGGCCTTAAAATGCCACACTACCTTTCTTATTCTTTTTTTATAATTTTATTGAATCATAATTGTGTACATTGGTGCAATCATAGGGCACAATGTGCTTCATATACAATCAGAAATATTTTGATTGTACTGTTACAGATAACCTTCATGGCATTTTCTTAATCACTATATAAAGACATTGATACTCTACTTATAATAAGTTTCACCAGTACCCTGCTAAGATGCACCGTAGGTGTGTTCCCACTAATTGCCCTCCCTCCACCCACCCTCCTCTCTCCCCTCCCCTCCCTTTCCCCTTTCCCTGCATTCTTGTGCTATAATTGGGTTTTAGCCTTCGTATGAAAGCTATAAATTAGATTCATATTAGGGTTGAGTACATTGGATACTTTTTCTTCCATTCTTGAGATACTTTGCTAAGAAGAATATGTTCCAGCTCCATCCATGTAAACACAAAAGAGGTAAAGTCTCCATCTTTCTTTAAGGC